>VWZD01012861.1:1821-15123 GCA_013396695.1 Sakesphorus luctuosus | reverse complement strand
CTTACAAAGAGCATAGGATGAAGGACATAGGACCTGAAAGGTCCTATCCTCCTGAGGTCAGTAAAGCCTTGGAAAAATATCTTTGCATGTAAATATATTTTTTATAGTAAGTACATTTTTAAATGCTGAATATTGAAACAATATCTGCTAGGGGGTGTGTGTGTCTGTGTGAGTACAAGCACTCACCTGCTGTAAATCAGGATAATTTAATTTCAGCTAAAAGAACTATGCTAACCGGCTGCCACTGGTAACCAAGAACAAATTCCTTTAGTGTTGAAGTTCCTGTTCCAAATGCATTTATCACTAAGGCAAAAAGATTGGACCAAACCCATGACTGTTTTAAATGATGATAGCTGTGTTGATTTCAGTGGAGCTCTGCCAGTGTATACCACCTAAGGATTTGGTACAATAGTTTCAGGCAAAGGAGATACATTCCTTTCAGAAGATTAATTATGTTTTATATGCACTTACTGGGTACTTTTGGGGTAATTTGGCTACATAATGTAAAGCAAGTAATAAAAAGAAAGAAGCAATCTGAACTTGTAGGTGGTCCATTTTATTGGACTAAAAAAAAAGGCAAGCACTTATGAATCACAGTGTCTTCCTTAAGAGATAGAGAGGAGAGCAAGTTGAGGCAGTAGAAATGAGAGCCTGGTTCTGATTCAGACTTCATAATTATATTCAGAGACAGAGATCAAAGCAGGAGCTGAGCAGGAAATGGCAGAGAGAAAGTCAGGTGCAGATATACACCCTACTCTGTTGCTGTCATGAGCCAAAATTTGGGAGCCAGTCCAGTGTGCTGAATGAATGTGTTTGTTTAAAATAATTGCCTTGATTGAAGCTCATTATTGTTTTCTTCTAACTGCTTTAGGTAGGAATTACTGCCAGCCTGTTTTCTGAAGGTAGCTGGTTTAATACAGCTGCCATCATTAGCACTCGACAAAAAAATCCTGGAGTGTTTATTCAGTTTCCAGTCAGGTTTTCCTAGAAAAAGGGGGGAAATGCTGAAAGGGGAAAAATACACCTACAGTCTGTGAAGACTTACTTCCATCTTCCACAATACCCTAATGGAAAGAGAAAATATCATCCAGCGATTTCAGCAGATTGACTCACAGTGATGCAAGAGTATGTAGCATGACCGTGGCGAGGAGCTTTTTTCCTCTTGTTTTCCTACTCTGACTTTGCACAGAACATCAGATGAAGAGACAGTTTTGACAAGACAATAGGAAAATGGATCAGTCTACATACCTGAATTTTTCTAATTGGTATGAAGCTATTGAAAGAACATTCTGGATATAGGTAGACTCTCCAGACAAGCATCAGGACAAAGATTGTTAATTATCACAGGTTTTTATTTTGTCCTCTACTGTTGGTTCCATAGGATTTCTGCCCTACCAGCTGCTCCAGGTGGACATGGAATCTATCAAGGAAGATGAAAGTACAATTTTTGCCCTTGCTGCTATTGGAATTGCAGCCAAAATTGTTGAAACTAGAGAAATATCATATTTGTTTAAAATTTTAAAATCTCATCTTCGCATATACAGACATATTAAATATATATTTTGTTCAGACTCCTGAATTTGACCTGATTTTATTTTCTTTGGTGCACATTTATTCACTAAGTTGAGGTTTGAGTTTGGGATACCAACAAGTCATTTGGTGGGAAGGAGTGAATAGCTGGCCCTGGAGGTAGTATCCAATCTGCTCTGTTGATCTGCTCTGGGGGAAACCCCATCTAGATGGAGAGACCTGCTGTACATACTTAGCTAAGTCTCTGCACAGTTTCTTCCTGTTAAGCTTTCCCTATTGAAGACAGCCAACATGAAACTCTTTGCAGAGGTGCACAAGGGATTTAGAGCAATCCCTAAGACCTATGAGTACACAGCACAATGTACTCATTAAAGAACAAGTGGAGGCAGGAGCTGCTACACAGAAAAGGGTATGATGTAGCATAAATAGGGGAGGTCCAAGCAAAAATAGGAGAAGTCTGACAAGGAGAATACAAGAGAAGAATCTGAGAAGACAGGCAGTATTTCATTTATAGAAGTGGGCAGTTTTACAAATGATCAGAACATTAAGTACCACATTCTCTCACATAAAGATTTTACTCTTTAGCATACCAGAACATAAAACTTCCAGAGATTTTTGTAATGGATCTTAGAGTAGGTTTTATTCCCATTCCAATTCTAAAGACAGTCTGTACAAAGCTGTACAGCACAAATTCAGACCTTCAAGGTAATCTAGTTTTGCTTACACACTAACAGAAGTACAGAAGAACCTGATCAAATTTTCTTCTTTTGGTGTTCTGAAATGTTCCTCCTTGCTCTGTCTCTTCCTGAGATTCTCTTTCTTCTGCCACTCCAGACAGAGAGTTCACAATCTTTACCTGCAGGACAAAGGAGTCACTTATTTCATTAGATCAAAAGATGCATTTCTAATCCATCCTTGGGAGCAACATCTACAGTCACTGGAGAGTAATGACAGATGTGGGACTGCATACAGAGCCAGAACCAAAGCAGTAGCCTCTTGCTCAAAGTAATCTGGTACTGACTCCTGTCAGGAATCAAATCTTTGGTATGATCTGGCAAATCTTCCTGACAGGAGAGTTACCCTAAAGCTGTATCAGTTTGCCTTGGCTTTCACCTACTCCTGTGCCAGCTGAAGTTATTTCCTGCTGGGGAGTCCCTTGAGAGGAACATGCAGTGTGCCTAGCAATCAGCTCCCTCACACTTGTCATTCTCTTTGGTGTGAAGATGTCATGAATCGCAAACGAAATAGTTACTTGAAGTTATGTCAGAAAGTTCCATTACATTTCAACAGCTCACTTTTTTGAAACAGATGTAGCTACCTTACTATTTAGGTACCAATAACTAGAACTTTGGCATTCAAGGGACAGAACAACACATAAAATTCTCTATGTTCATTAACAAAACCACATTTTAAAATTGTTTGCTGACAAAATGCTGAAAATGCTGGGAGTGTGTAAAACTCTTATGGACCGATGTCAAGATGTTTCAAAGTCTATAGTCCTTTCAACTGGCAAACCCCAGGCTGCAGTTATCATTGTAAAAAACTCCTTCTGTCCTTATGCTTTAGGAAAAGATTTGACCAGTTCTAGGACACTGATGTGATTTTGCTGGGCTTTTTTCCCACATAAGAAATATTCTTATGTCAGTTTTCTGGACTCCAAAATCATGAAATTATCACATACATCAGCTTTACTTCCGTCTTTTACATGTGCACGATGAACACAGAAATTTAAAGAATGATAGGGAACTATAGTCATGTAGCATTCATAATCACAGTTATTGGAAGGCTCATTCTGTATAGAAGGGCACAGCTGTCACAGGGCAGTGTGCCTTTCTGTGCCTTGTCCTCACTAATCATTATTTTCAAAATAGGCTAAGCAACTTGTGCTATCCAACATTTCATGTGTGGAGGTACCAATATTTATTGCTAAATTTTAATGGGATATTGCTTGCAAATGAATGTATGCACTTCCTTTATTATCCCTCCCAGCTGTGTAGATTGCAGCAACTTCACTGTAGAGGAAGTCTAGGAATTATTCTTGGGACTGAAGATGTCAAGCAAGCCCAAGATCCAGCTGGTGAAGGAGTCAACCTACTGCTGCCATGGCAATTATGCCAAATATGCATATATTCTCACTAGCAATATTCTTGAGTTTTACTTCAAACATTCAGACTAGCCATTTGGCAAGAACATGCTAGAGTCTTAATTGCACTGCTCAGCAGCAAATGAAGGAAGTGGTTCTGGATCCTAGAAGCAATTCAGAGACTGAAAAACTACAGGCTTAGCATGAATGCCTTAATCCCTTGTAGAAATTGCTTCAATTTGTGCTTCTAGGATCTCACAATTAAGCAACCTTGAATTCAAAGGACCTCAAGTCTATCAAAACTTGACATCCTTGCTAATCAAATCTTGGGAATTACACACAGTTCCAGCTTTTATCCCCAATCTCACTTGGCTTTCACCTGACTCATTATGCATTTCTGCTCTTCACCTCACTCAAGTGTTTCTCATGGTTTGGGGGATTTTTTGTTCTTTTCTAAGTAGATCAGATCTTCTCTGAAAAATGATCCATTTGAATCTCCAGTCAGGATAATTTCTTTCCTTTTCAAGTTCATTGTGGCAGTGGTAAAGGGGGCAATATGTCTTGTCTTCTACTTTTGCACGTTTCTCTTGGCCTCTGTGGTTTTAGTCCTCATTTCTCTCACTAACCAAAATTCCCAAAGAGTCTTTTATTTTTGTCCCAAACACATCGTTTTTCATCAGAGTCTTTCAACCCTTCATCAGTAGTAAATCATCTAGCCATTGGATTAATTTAACAGTTGTACTAACATCCAGCTTAAGGCAGGGAAACCCCTTCTTCTGCCACATGCCTGTTACTGCAATAACAGGGGAAAAAACAAACAAACAAACAAAAACAAAAAACCACACACACAAACAAAAAACCTAAAAAACCACTACAAACAAAACCAGTAATCCTACTATAAACCTAAAGCTAAACCAAGAAGCCTTTAGCTTACAGGTAACTGAGCAGGACTCAGACTACACTTTTCATATTCTTGTAGCAAACGTCCATCTATGTGCATTGGTAATTAATACCCATGATTGATTGTTAACATCTCATTCATTTCAAGTCATGTTTGCCTTGCTGATCCTCAGAAAGAACACCGTGATGGCTGTGGCCACTCTCTCAGTGAAAAAATCAGTAGAAATCCGGCTGCTGCCAGACAACTTGTTTCACCTTCTCACGCCTCCAGCAAAAATCCTTAATATTTCTTTGGCATTGGTGTAAGTATCAAATCACCCATTGTTGACACCTCTCCTCTCTTTTCTGTCTTTACTTCTCTGGGCAACCAGTAGAGAAATGGGAGAAGCATATGTATGTGAGAGAGGCCTTTATTGAATATAGTGGCAGAAGCCACACTGATCGACAACACAGAATACAACAGATCCTGGGCCGCAGTTGGATCTCATCCATGTTTTACCTGCACTTTCTCTGATCCCCAGAGCAATATCAGTCATATTTGTCTGCATCATTCTTACCAGTATTATTCCCCTAATCCACATGTATGGTGTAGGCTACGCATGTCACAAGTGAAAAAGATGAGTCTTTGCACAGTCATTTAGGACTAGATGTATGCAAAGGCCAGTAATTTTCTTCAAATAGTGCTCAGTCAAAGGGCTTTTCTGGGAAATAAGGGCTTTGTACTGTTGCCGTGGAAAATTGTTTGCTGTGAGTCCAAAAGTAAGACTCTGAGCTAAGTTTTGTAGGAGATAAGATAAAGGGCGGATACTTTAATGAGCAAGCCTGCTCATCCAGGAATACATTACCGCACGCTCCAGCAAGCTTTGATTCTACAGTTTTTATAATATAATCTATCCAATCACTACAGTCCACATGTCCCAGTTCCACCCCTGTCCCCTCTCAGGTTCCACCCCCCTGAATTGGGTCTGGGGGTCTCCGAGACCCTCTGTCTTCCTCTTTCTCCTCTTCTTCGGCACACAAAGGTCTCTTGGACGTCCTCCAGGGCTCCAGGTCACTCTGCTCTGTGTTTATGTTAGCTTCTAATCTGGCACCTTGAGAGAGAGACTAAATAGCTGGCAAAACTTTAGCAGTCTGTTCTTGGAGCAGAGGTTAGAGATAGGAGAGATCTTATACTGTAAGCTGCTAAATATTAATTCACTACAAACTACTACGTTTCTACTGTGTTTTTAAAATCTACAAAATGTGAAAAATCAAAAACTAAAGACCCCTTGGCAACGGTACTTTGGAGAAAGGGTGAAGGAAACAAGGACTCACAGGTCTTGAAGGAAGCTCCTTACTGACCTTGGCCTGCTGCATGCAAACAAGATAATGTTTGCTCTAAAAGGCCCTCAAAATATCCATTCCCCCATACCAGCAACAAATTAGCAAAACACATAACAGCAAAATTCCAAGCTACCAAGAGGACCAAATGCCATATTGTGCCACGGAAAAAAAATGAAAGGCATCAGAGACACCACAAACTCTTAATAGTAGTGAGCATTTAACAAAACATCCAGTTGCTTTGAGGTTGTGGGCTACAATCACCTTCTCCAGAGAAGAGTGGCAAATGAGGGAATAATTGCCCCTCAACTGGATTTAGGAAATAAAAATCTCCTCTGATTGTAAAACTGTAGGAGATAAGCCTGATGATCCAGCAATGCACTTTCCTGGGTGATGCCGTAGAAGAAGCTGGACAAATCAGAATCAAAAGGAGAAATATTATCTTTTCTTTGTCTCAGCTTCATAGTGTTTTTTACTTTTGATTTCATTTCATAGAATAACTTCATTCAAACTGTATCAAGGGATGCCATTTCAGTTACTTAGTAATTTTAGGATGTGTTGGGAATTTAATGAGAACTCCAAAAACACAAATAAATAAATACTACCGCTTAGAATTTCAATCTGATTTCATGGTCATGAAATAAAATACACTTTAAGTGATAATTTTTTTTTTATTAAAATAGCACTTCGTGTATGTGTGACGGGACACCTTATGCTCTCTCTGTTCACCACTAAAAATGGCAGCCACTGCTAGCAATGCAGACCTTCTACAGATTGCAGAAGAGGAAGAGTTTTAAGCTGTTTATACCCAGTGAGTTATTTCCAAAGGCACCCATACAGAAAACTTATGTATTTGCATGACTTCTCTGCACATACATTTAAAACAGTACAAAATTGGCCACTGTTCAGATGAGCTGAAATAAATGATAAATCCAGCAATAAAATTATAGTAATATGTCTAAATAGTGATTTTCCTCAAGCTCTGCAACCTGTGAGATCAGGATAGCAGACCACCACCCATATCTCTGCTGCATTATATGCTCAGATCAAACTCTTCACTCCAATGCCTGAGAGGTTCTTGATCCCCAAGGAAAATAATAGGTGGTAAGGAAACTGTGTGCTAAGTTCAGAAACTATTTCAGATGTAGTGTACTATGCCTGAAAAGAAAGCAAACCTATTACTCACAGCTGCATTGCAACAAATTCAGAGATGAAGCCATTGAGGCCCCTTCTGTATTTTCTTTGGCCTGCACACAAATTGTTGACATCATTTGTTCTTTACCACTCATCTACTGCTGTTCTGAGTTTAGAGCCGTATTTCAAAGCGGGGAGAAGGTCTGGTCAATCAGTGGGGGGCAATTCCTGTGAGAAGTCCTACACCTTTCCTGTTGCCTGAAGAATACTAGAATTGAATCCAGTAGCCCTGGATGCCTTTAAAATTTTCACTCAGTGAATTCAAGGCACTAAAACCTGAAATAAATAAATAAACTCCAAAGCAGAAAAAGAACTGCACAATAGCTGCAAAGATACGTATGCTTTTTGTATTGCCTCATAGAATAGCAACTCACTGAGTGATTGAGGTTGGAAGGGGCTCCAGAGGTCATCTGGTCTAAACAATCTGCTCTAGCAGAGACATCTAGAGCTGGTTGCCGGCTTTTAAGTATATCCAAGGTTGCAGACTCCACAATATCCCTGGGCACCGTGAGCCAGTGCTTAGTCACACCCAAAGTGAAAAAATAGCTCATGATGTTCACACAGACCCACCTGTTTTTGAGTTTGTGCTCACAGACTAATAGGTCCTCTTAAATTTGTGCTCTTGTGCTTTCATGGGGAGTACTCTGAGTGACCTAAATCATAAATACTCATGCTGACTTTTATAATCACAAAATCACAGAATATGTCAAGTTGGAAGGGACCCACAAGGATGATCAATTCCACCTCCTGGCGCTGCACAGGACAATCCCCAATAGTCACACCATGTGCCTGAGAGCGTTGCCCAAATTCTTGAAGTCACACAGGCTTGGTGCCATGACCACTTCCCTGGCGAGCCTGTTCCAGTGCCCAACCACCCTCTGGGTGAAGAAGTTTTTCCTAATAACCAATCTAAACCTCCCCTGACACAACTTCAGGCCAGTCCCTCAGGTCCTGTCAATGGTCACCACAGAGAAGAGATCAGTGCCTGCCCCTCCTCTTCCCCTCACAAGGAAGTTGTAACTGCAATGAGGTCTCCCCTCAGTATCCTCTTCTCCAGGCCAAACACACCAAGTGCCCTCAGTCACTCCTCATACAGCTTCCCCTCAAGGCCCTTCACCATCTTTGTTGCCCTCCTCAGGACACTCTCTAAGAGCTTAATATCCATCTCACATTGTGGTACCCAAAACTGCACACAATATTCAAGGTGAGGCTGCCCCAGTGCAGAGCAGAGCAGGACAATCCCCTCCCTTGACTGGCCACCGAAGCTGTGCCTGATGTCCCTCAGGACATGGTTGGCCCTCCTGGCTGCCAGGGCACTGCTGACTCACATTCAACTTGACATTGACAGGACTCCCAGGGCCCTTTCCATGGCACTGCTTTCCAGCATCTCATAATGCACTATGCAGAGACAGTGAGAAGTCAGGCAGGGCAGCAGACACAGAGACAAAACTTCTGAACTAATGTCTCTGACATTGATTTATACAAATTATTTACAACTGTTATGCAACTACTTTACAGAAAAGTCATGACTCAGATAGAAATGAGTTAAGTCATGGGCTAGTATATACCAGGTCACCTGTGATTATGAATTGATCACTAAATGTCTTGGTTTAGCTGGTTAAACTGCTGTTAAGTAACAACTTCAGCATAATGGTAGCTCTATACTCTTCACTAGCTTAGGTAGTGACTGGATCCTTTTTAAGAGTGTGCAATATTACCCTTACATAGGTGAAGTTGCCTCTTGCGTGAAGAACCAGGACAAAGTTTCTCAACAGAACTGTGCAATGGTTTTGTTGTATCTCAACCTGTCATCAGGTTAACTGGGACCAGGATTGCATGATTTACAGAGATACAGACTTCAAGGATGGTGAAAATGAGTCACCAGTCTACACAAATGTAGTTTACAGTCACATTGCAACAACAGAAGAAATGCAGTTCCTTGATTCTGCATTGTCATTTCAAAAGGTACATGTAAAAATCTTTCTCCTTTTCCCTTTTGGCCAGAAAAATTTTCTGAGATGTCACTTTTTGCAAGATCTCTTTTTCATTTAAATGTACCCTTTTTCTAATAGATGTGTTGTATATGTTTTCAGTAATTACAGAAGATGTTGTCCTTTTCATTTATGCCTGTGCAATCCAGTTTGACATCATGTCATAAAAGTTTATGTGTTGTGTTCTCTGAGCTCCTTACTAATATCCCTGGCATTCTCCCTGACTATCCAAAATCAATACCATTGCTCCTCTCTCAATGAAAAATGGAGCATTGAACAGGGTCCAAATGTGCACACTGACAATTTGCAGCAATTAGATGCTGTGCTAACAAATCACTTTCCCGTGGGATGATAAAGTAGGACCAGAAGAATCACCAATGTCTTTCTCGGGGGAACCTACAAATAACTGGGACCTTTAAGAATTGGATTCAGTTTCTGTCCCT
Source organism: Sakesphorus luctuosus (assembly GCA_013396695.1). Classification (NCBI taxonomy): domain Eukaryota; kingdom Metazoa; phylum Chordata; class Aves; order Passeriformes; family Thamnophilidae; genus Sakesphorus; species Sakesphorus luctuosus. The sequence continues at coordinate 5,662 of VWZD01012861.1, read as the reverse complement.
GTTTCTTTCACTGGATAGTCACAAAAATAGTGAAATCAAGACGGAAGACTTCATATCAGGAACCATGACAATCAATTTTTACTTGCAGATGGTAGATTGCAATCAATGTTAATTAACTAGACTCCTCTTCAGAGCAGGCTACACTGAGAGACCAGCCATATACATTTTTGACCAAGACAACTGATTTTGCAGGCCTTCAGAAAAGAATAGTGATGGCTTTGTGAGACACAACAGAATACAAGAGTGGGGAAAATAAATAAAGAACAGACTTTAAATCCTTTAAGAAAATATGCCTTATATGCCTTCAGAGATAGAGGAAACAGAAGCAAACCACAGAATCACAAAATATAATGAGTTGGATGGACCCACAAGAATTATCTGGTCCAACTTCTAAGTTAATGGCCCATATAAGGATCAAACCTGTGATCTTGGCATTTATGGAGATCTTGGCAGTGAGACAGTGCAAGGCTGACCCTGTCTCTCCTAGTGAAAATTCAATCCTAGCTGTGAAGACCAAAATTTGTTCCTTTTTTTCTTTTTTTTTTTCTCTCTAATGAATGTGGCAAAATAGATTTTTGTACTCTGGTCAAGTTCAGGATTAAAAATGCTGAATCAGAACTGTCACCCACAATGTTAAAGTCTTCACAGATTTGTCTTACGCATTTGATGCTATTCTTAAAAGGTTATTTCTTTTAAGGTTCAATTAGGAGAGAGTTTTAAACTCTTATACTTAAAAATATAATTTTCATTGCTGCAGAGATTCCATGCATTTTCCAAAACATGAAAACCTGATTATTACTGTAAGCATCTTTCTTAGTTTATTTTTATTAAATGGTGATAGGAGAAGGGCTGTGTCCTGGTTTTCACTCAGGTTTGGCCACAATGAACTCCTGGAGAGACAGCCAAAGCCTGAATATAGAGAGTTGTCTCTTTTTCCAAAAATGCTTGCTGCCAGATGTGTGGATGTGGTCAGAGAAAAGTGGTTTTGCTTCTTTGAGGTCTATATCTGTTCTTCAGAAAACCAAAGGTGTTAATTTTCTAGTGCTGTCAGACCATTACCTCTTCCTTACACAAGATTCTTTAAAAATTCACAGTGAAAGAGAAGGAAACTATACTGCAATGCAGGACTTATATACTTGCCTATATGCAAATTTTGCTGTATTGATCTGTGAATTTGGTGAACAAAACTGCCTTTGCAGTTATCTTTGACTGGAATGAAAATTCAGGCTTTCAGTGAACTCTGAGTGGCACAAGAATGAACTCCAGATGGCACCAGAAAATATTATTATTCTTCAGGTTCAGTAGGGATCTTGATTTCAAACTCACTGCGACAGGGACCTTTTCTGTTCTGTTTTTGTACTCCAGAAGCCAGCAGGACAGCGTTTCCAATTACTTCTTCAAAACGCAGAAGTGATACATTACCATTACTACAAAACTCAAACAAGTAACTTGCTCTAAGAAAAACCAGAAACATCAATACAACATCTGCTGCAACATGAATGGTAGCAGGTGTGATCTTCTTGGCCACAGTCATATCAGTTGTGTAATGACTGTTGCTCAGTTCCTTCTATGTATAGTTGGTTGTTATGGTTTAGCTTGGCAAAATGCCAAGTGCCCAATACAGAGTCAAAGGGTCCTCTCCCAGGGAAAGGGAGCGAGGGAAAAAAAGCCAGAGAAACGGAGCTTTGAAATGGCAAGGTTTTATATTTACACAGAAGAAAAGAAAAAAATTAAAACCAAATATGATATAATACATATAAATACAAATGTGAAAAGAAATAATAACGCCTTCACCGAGTCGCCCAAGTTAGTAACACAGATTCCAACCACCAAACCCCAGAAAACCCCCAAAAACTCTTCCTGAGAAACCTCCCAGCAAGAGAAAAGAGAAAATTAACAAGAAAATGTTCACCTCCCTAGATAAACACAATGCAGATAGCAGCAAGGCATAATCTCAGGAGTCAGGGCAGTATGTCCTCACTGGGGCTGAGGCACAGATCGAAAGAGACAGAAGCCCCTCCTCTCTCTCTTTTTATACCCCCTGACAACCAGGACTGAGAAGGTACACAGGAGGTGTCTTGACTCAAGAGAAGGTTGCTTGGATTGCTTAGATAGCAGGTAATGTTAGTAACAAGGGGGAAATAAAAATAAACAAAACCCCCATGTTAAATAGTCAATGAAATGTTATAAAACACAGAATTTCTTTCTTATGCTTCAGACATTTTGGGTTAATTTTTCCTCAGAGAAATCTAAGGAATATGGAGAGCTTATGCCAGGAATGTAATTGACCCCAATTTTATTACAAACTTGGCCTACTACCCCTAGAAAAAAGAAGTATCTGTCTAATGCTACTAATACAAGTGGCAACTGTATATGCTTTATATAGTATGGCTACTCAAATTCTCAATAGAATGATCCAGTGCAGAATTCAATGCTACAGGAACAACAGTATCACAGAATATTCTGAGTTGGAAGGGACCCACAAGGAGCCCAGCTCTTAAGTAAATTGCCCATGTGAGGAAATCTGCAACCTTGATGTTATTAACACCACACTCTACCCATCTGAGCTAATCTCAGGGTTGTAAATGCAGTCTGCCTTCTGGTGCAGAGAGCTGGAAGCCATTGCTACTTCAAAAGGGGTTAAAAAATCCCAAACAACTTGACGTAATTTTTCCCAGAACATATTTGCTGACAATAATCATCAAATTCACCACTTCAGGTATTCCTGTATAAAGAAAGGAACCCTCCTTTTCTCTTTCTCTACTTAAAATGAGCTTTTTTCTAGCTTTCCATGGAGCATAAACTTCAGTCTTAACTGAGAATGTGAACCATAAACTGTGGTAAAATACATATAACCAAGAAGCATATACAAAGTTTCTACTATGGAAGAAAGAAATAAAACTTACCTGCAAAGGGGATAATTTAATTTACCATACACAACAAGAAGTTTTCACATAATATAACAGTGTAAAAGTCTTGGGTGTCATCAACACTCATTCAATCCTGAACTGTAAATATTGGCCTTTAAAAGGCATTAATAAGTTCATTACTCACAGAGGTAACAATGACATTTCAAGGAGGAGTTTCACCACTTTTGTACCTTAATTACTTCTTTGGGGGAATTTTAGGAAATACTGAACAGCTGAACTGTACTCTTGAAACTTCTCAGACAAAAGTATATCAGCCAGTGGATACCACATAATAAGTGGATAACACATTAGCATTACCATAAAGACTTCTCTAGTTCACAAACTGTTTGTCAAATGCCACATCAGCTGAAAGGTAACTTGCAGCAATCGTTTAGGTTGGTGAAAGGACTGAATGTCCTACTGTATGCAAAAGGTCTTGGGCCTGATGTAAAGAAATAATATCATGGTTTTTAGGACAGCTGAACAAAATCTACTGACAGTAACATTTGAAAAATGGTCTGGTTTGCTACAGACTGAATACTGAAGAAAGGTTCATCTGTGAAGTTTGATTTCTGATTTATTTCTGAGCAAACTTAAACCAGTTTCTATGTCTAACATGAGATTCAAGAATCATCTTTTACTTAGAATTTGCTTAGGGATTATGAATAAATTTGAAAACAGCAGTAGTCAGAGCATGCCAAATACAGCAGTTCTGAATTAACAGTGGTTTCAAGTAGGGTCAGTTTTAGATGAGATGAGCCATCCAACATTGTGCGATTCCAGGAGACACATGAGTAGAAAAGAGGACGAAAAGCACCATGAACTTTATTCAGCAACTGGGATTTGTCCCGTGCAGTTTCACCAAGGTTTATCATAAGAGAAAAAAAAGATAATTTCACTGGATATCTTTAAACTTTGCCAAAAAAAAAAAA
>VWZD01012859.1:21917-44156 GCA_013396695.1 Sakesphorus luctuosus | reverse complement strand
AACCAAATAAGGAATAAAAGAGATCAAATGTGCAAAAGTGAACTCTTAATAAGAGAGTCCATGTACTACCTTTCTAGAAATCTTCCTAGATAAGGCAAAATACTTACCTACTCTCTTCAAGTAATATCAACATTATACATACCTTAAAGGAAGAATGGATTGATGTATATATGTATTTATTTCTATATGTGTACAATTATATTTTACTATGTTAATTAAAGAATATTTCCATTATTTATTTTTCAAAAGCCACAATTACTATATTTGCCAATGATGATGGACATGGAGTTTTGTCGTTCAATAACAGTGATCACTTCTTCCTAAGAGAGCAAACAGCTCTCCATCTGATGGAAAGCATTGCAGTATTAAATATTATTAGAGAACCTCCTCAGGGGATATTTGGAACTGTGACTGTTCAATATCTTGTAAGTGAAATTAATTCTTCAGAGCCATCAGTGGATTTGACCCCTTCCCAAGGATACATTGTGCTGGAAGAAGGAGTCAGATTCAAGGTAATATGATAGTTATTACCAAAGAAGTGAAGAAAGTTTTTTCAAAATTTTTGGAAGGGTTTCAGTAATGTCTATGGGTTTTTTTATGTATTTTTTTCTGATGTTTTCCTTCATTCTCAGAGCAAATTGAGTCACGGGAACAGGAGTGCATAACAATTAAAGGTGCTTTTCTGTAGATATTACTCTCTTTGTAATAGGTCAAGTAAAGTGAAAAAATACAGTGGGTATGTAATATTTATGTAGGCATAGGACCATTAATTTGTATGTAATTAGCATATAACTGAAACACAAACTTGGGCATGAAGTAATTATTTACACGTGTAAATAGTTAAGGTGGAGGTAAAAATACCGTTCTGTTGTGTGGCCTGAACGGAACAAAGTACGCTGCAGCAATGGCAAAAGATGAACAGCTCTCTGAGTCTTACAAATTGAAAACTACTTATTTTTCTGTGAGTTTAAGCTCACTGCCTCTGAACTCTCCCCACAAGAATGTCAGCAAGAAAGTGAGCTAGTTTAAGTGTGTGAAATCCTGACCCTTCTGAGGTTTAATGGTGGTGTGGTGTTTATGTTATATGTTATTTTTTTCAGGGAATCTAGGGTCAGTAACAGGTTATTATGGTTAGTGAAGTAGAATCTTGAACAAACTTTGCTGGAAACTGGTTTTCAATTTCTGAACCGGAAATGCATTTGGAACCTCAGTGATGACCAGCTTAGCAGATCTGTGGGAAGTAGAAGATTTCTTAGTACAGTCTCTAAATATGGTTCTTAGCCTAAGAGTAAGGAGAGTGGAAAAATAAAACAAAAAAGTGGATGTGCTTGTGTCAATGTTGTGACAATGGAGGTGACTAGAGGGATGACTGCAGAATCTCAGCCTGAACTGTTCCTGCCTCACTCCAATTTCCAGAGCTGCTGTTGTGCTGCTCTGCTGTCCAGAGCCACACAGGGAAAGGACAGAAACACCAGCGGGGTCTGACTAGTGTTGCATCATTGTTAGTCGTCAAGTCTCAGCAGCTTTCTGTGCTTATTTTCTTGTCAGACTCTGCATATTTCTGCAATCCTGGATGAAGAACCAGAAATGGATGAGCACTTTATTGTCACCCTGTTCAATCCAACTGGAGGAGCCAGACTAGGCACCAGAGTACAAACTATGATTACAGTATTACAGAATCAGGCCCCACTGGGGCTTTTCAGCATCTATCCAGTTACAAATAGGTAATAAACTCTGATTCAGTTGGGAGGGTTTTCATATTCTATAGGGGTAGTACTGTTTTAATTTTAAATAAACCCCTCAAATTCATCAATCCAATTGTAAAATTTATAGTTTTGAAAAGTACTCTACCTATCAAATACTATTATTGCCATACAGAAGAAAGGAAAAACACTTAAAATTAACTATTTCTCATTAGAAATGTTGATTTCTCTATGAATTTTTTCATGAAAGAGTACTTCATTAGTCCCTAAACATTCCCTTAATAATGATCCTTATTAAAAGCTCCAAACTGTAAATCAGTGCCCAGGGAATCACACACTTTAATTTAATTCTTTTTAGCTTGTGTAAGATACACTTTTACTCAGGGCTGGTTTTCAAATGGGACATATTACCTGGTCAAGCCAGAGAAATGGACCTATGGGAGTCTCAAGAGGTTTAACAAAATCAAATGCAAGGTTCTACACCTGGGTCAGGACAACCCCAGGTATCAATCCAGGCCAGGGATGAACAGATCGAGAGCAGCCATGCTGAGAAGGACTTGGGGTTGCTGGTTAATAAGAAGCTGGAATTGATCCATCAGTGTGCACCTGCAGCCCAGAATCCCACTCAAATCATGGGCTGCGTCAAAAGCAGTGTGGGCAGCAGGTCAAGGCAGGCGATTCCGCCCCTCTGCTCCACTCTGATGAGACCTCACCAGGAATGCTGCATCCAGGTTCGGAATCCTCAGCACAGGAAGGATGTGGACCTGTTGGAGCAATTTCAGAGGAGGCCACCAAGATAATCAGAGGGATGCAGCACCTCTTATACAAGGAAAGGCTAAGAGAACAGGGCTTTTCCAGCCTGGAAAAGAGAAGGCTTCAGGGTCACATTATTGTGGCCTTCCAGTACCTAAAGGCAGCTGACAAGAAAGTTGGAGAAGGACTTTTTACAAGGGCATGTAGTGACAGGACAAGGGGGAATGGACTCAAACTAAAAGAGAGTAGATTTAGATTAAATGTCAGAAGGAAGTTCTTTACTGTGAGAGTGGTGAAGCCCCATCCCTGGAAGTGTTCAAGGCCAGGCTGGATGACAGGCTGAGCAACCTGATCAAGTGGAAAGTGTCCCTGCATGGATGTTGGAACTAGATGGTCTTTAAGGTCCCTTCCAACCCAGACCATTCTCTGATGCCATGATATGGAATAATGTTTTGAAAAATCTTTCAGCTTTAACTGCTCTATTGAAGTGTTGAATTTCAAGCTAGTTTAAGATTTTGTTGAATTCCTTATTATTTTGCTGAGGTCTTGTGTTAAGAAACATTGGAGAACCTTAATCAATGTCAGTCCATCAGACAGCAAAACCAGTATTTTCTTTTTGTTGCATTTCTGAACTGGAATTGTGCTGTAAAAATCTTACTTATATACTGTAAAATTAGTAATTTTAAAAATTTATTTTCACAATTTTCACATTCAGGACAAATATCTTCACAGTTGAAGAAGCCAACACTACAGTTTATTTGAAAGTTTCACGGAGTAATGGGCTCAACGTGTCTGTGAGTGTTGAGTGGGAGACATTGTCGGATACTGCATTTGGCATCAGTACGTTCACTTTATTGAGATCATCTGTTGCTATTTGCAGAGTAGAGATAGTCAGAGACTAACCAAAAATACAGCAGATGTAACTTTGGAATGTAAACCCACCTATTCAGGCTTGCTCACAATAATTAATATTGCTGTGATACCAAAATTCATTAGATGAAAGAGCTTAGCTGCTTGAAAGTCAGCTTGTCATCAGCCACTGCTGCCAGAGTTTCCGTAATCTGCATTGCTCTTCTTGTTGCTCGTATATTATCACTAGGCCTTTGATTTGCACTTTTGGATTTTTCTAATACAGCATGAAAGACATTATTTTCTGTAAGCATCAGATGACTTAGTCAGTTTAAGAATCTTAGTGCCTTGACTACTTGCTCAGGATAAACACATTTTATAGTTTCTTTGTCACTTTTTATTACTTCTTATCTAGCTGATTTTCTCCCCACCTAAATTCCAAGTGGAGTCACTGTGGATCACACTCATATTGCTTATGCATCTTCCACATGCAATTGTAATATATGTGGAATGCATGTGTTCCTTAACTCTCATTACAGAATCAGCACTATACCATTTCCATGGATTTGCATGCACTTTTACTGGCTATTGAGAGACAACTTCAATATTTCTAATATTACAGCTGATTTTGGCAAGTAAAATAATGAAAATGACCTTGTAAAAGATGTCAAGAATAATTTTTTTTTCTTTTACTGTGTTGTAGGGGGTAGTATCAGTGTCCTGTCTGTCTTGCAAAGCTTTGAGGAGGAGTCAGCAGCTCAGTGGTGTTTTTTTCCATCTGGAGAAGTCCTGTATGGTGTGCTTCTGCGTAGACCTCCAGCTGTGTTTTCTACTCTCTACCAGTGGAAGGGAGTTTTTGTTGCCATTGAGGTAAATGCTTGCTTACAAACACGAAGCATGCTACCTAATAAAAAATTTGAATCTCAGTTCTGCTTTTTTTATTCCTCTCTCAGAATTTCAGTATGTGGAATCCAAAGAGCTGTGTGTCTTTCCAAATACATGCCTCTCCCTACCTTGTGATTACTCATGGAGGAGCCAGTCAGGGAGCTGCCAACAGCAGTGTATATGCCTTCATGCCTGGACGCAAACTGTTGAAGGTATATCTGTTTTGCTTACAAAATCATGAAATAATGGGGTTAGGAAGAACTCTGGGAGGCTTTCCACTCCAGCCATGTTTTAGGAAAAAGCACTCTGTGTTCGGCTAGTTTGGGACCTGAACATTCTGTATAACTTCAGGGATGCAAGTTATTGTCTCAGTTCTGTCCAGGACAGGATCAATTTTTGCAGTAGCCAAGACTGGGCATGGCCAGGACAGAGAGGTTATTTTATATCACCTCACATATGGGGAAGGGGCCCTTCCATGTGTCAGGGTGGTGTGGTGACCTTTGCACGTTGCTAGTTGCCAGGTCGTGGGCATTTTCACCTGTGAATCATTTCCCTCTCTTGTACTGTGTGTTATTGTTACTGTTGCTGTTACTGTTCATTTGTTATTTCATTGCTGTTTCCAGTAGATCGTTCTTATCTCAACCCATGATCTTTACCTTTTGTGGCTTTAATTTTCCTCTCCATTCTGCCACAGGGACAGAGGGAAGGAGAGGATTGAGTGAGCAGCAGTGTGGTTTGGGGTGTTTCAGTGGGAACACTAAATTGGGCAGTACCATTCCTAAACCACAACATTACACCTGGTTGTCTACTCTGTTTTATAGTTATATTTTGGGGATGGGATAAAATTACCTGGAAAATGAAGAGAGAAATTGTGGAGATGTCATAGAGCAATTTCTGAAAACTGTATGATAAGTCACATTAATTTTGTAGATTGACACTACATATACAGATATGTTTTTAAAATTCTATAAGTAACATAACATGAGTTAATTTTTTTGTACATTATTTTATATATAATTTTATATGTAATTTTGCAATTTTTTAAAAATAGGTGTGTATATGTGTGAACTTGGTACTTGAAGTGACTTACAAATACCATTTTTTTCATATTTCCCTTGTAGATACAGACTCTTTCTATTTTGGATGCCAGACATGTCAAACATTTTACTGTGGATGAAGAAGACTATTTGATTTTTGTGAGTGACACCACCAATTTCAGTTCCATCCAGGTTAGAATACACTTGTCTTTCTTGGCTTTGATGTGGGTAGTTTGGTTAGTTTTGAGTATAAAATATAAACAAAAAAAGTAAATGCATGTTTCTGAAAATTGACTTATGTATGTATTACAGATTTATAGAACCTAAAGTTCTAGTCTTGTTTAAATGCAACAACACTCCTTACTTTAGCTTGTAATTTATACCTATTTCGATTTTATTGCTTATGTCATTTCTGTTTTGCAATCTTTGATGTTAGACACCTGTGAGAACAGAGATAACTTCTGACCATAAACCTGTTTTTCTGAAGAACAGGCCCAGGTGGTTACAGTAAAGTAGTTACTTACCTAAATGTAGGATCCACTTTCACAATGAGAACTTCAATTCATTACAAGTCTTCCTGATTTTTTATCATGACATATAATTTCTCTTCTCTTGCTGCTAGTTATGAATATGTAATAGAAAATATTTAATGTTTCTCCAGGTTTTCCAGTGGAATAAAGATATGTTTGAGCTGCATCATCAGCTTCCAGTTTACAGAGCCTTAAACATTGCCTTGTTTTCTCGAGGAGGGATTATGTACCTAGTAGTTTCTTTGACAAATAACAGCCAGAATGTGCTCTTGTACCAATGGCTGAATAATGAGTTTAGGAATCTTCATCCGTTACCAGCAAAAGAAATCAAACATATGGAGGCCTGGACTTCTGGCTCTGATATCTATTTAATTACTGCAAAAGGTATTCAGCAGAAAACAAACGCTTAGTTTTCTAAGTATATACTACTATTTGGTATCAAAGGCAATTGGGGTGAAGGAATTTTGATAGGAATTAATATTTTACTGGGGAGTGATAATTTGCTGACAAGCATCTTGTCAAAGCAATACGTGTTCTGTCCTTCAGAAAATAAAAGTNCTTTGTGATATGCGATCATTGTTCCACAAAGCACATGTGTTTTTTTTATTACAAGTATGACATTTTGGACATGGTTTTATGTATGCATTCCTATGCCTATTTTAAAGTTTATATTGCAGTCCAGAGGTTTCTTTAGAGTTGACTGTTGTCTGTTTTTAGTGTTCTTACATGTGAATGTGTGCAGAAAAGCCCTTAAATGACATCATTGGATGAATCATCTGATGGAAATAAGTCATACTATGGAGTTAAGTATCAACTGTAAAGGAAGATAGGATCATTAGTCTCACTTTGTAATTAAAGCTGCCAATCTCTGCCTTTGAATGGCTACTGGTATGTGATTTATGTAACAGGCAGCAATATAATGTAAGTTTTGTGATTTTTCTCCTCTGTAGAATCTGGAAATTCTTCTGAAATTTTCATCTGGGAGACAGGGCATTCTACCTTCAGACACTTCCAGACTCTTCCAGTCTGTGCAGTAAGAAACATCCATGTTTTCATGCCTCCTTCAGGTTTAGGTGAGATCTCTTGTATAGTACTGTAATTGAAGAAATATATGTGCTCATTTTTTCATATTATTTGTCAGATTTTAAGAGGTACTTTGACAATTTTGCTACCAAGGGCATTTCTGGCATTACAAGGAGAACTTCTAAGTCTATCACTGAATATTTCCTTTTTTCTTCTCCTTGCTTAATGTAGTTCACATTCTCCTCTCTGGTAAGGACGCAACAGCACTGTATTCCTGGAACTCGGAAGGGAACCAGTTTTCCATGATGCTGGAAGCCCCATATGCAGATCATATCACTTCTGCTACTGCAAGGTTTCTGAACTCCAGCAAGACCTTGATCGTTCTTTCTGTGGAGTCCATCTCCCAGATTTATGAGCTGACCACTATCTCCAACCAATCGGATTTTATACCTAGGTAGGTTTTTGTTTCATGAAACTTTCTCTCAGCTCTTGCATTCCTTTTTCTGTGATACTGTTTTTGCTGTAGTGGAGAGTATTATAGTCTTCTGTGTATGTTCTGCTTGTTAACACTAAAGAGGATTTGTCACAGGTAGCTTTAGGATACCTGAGGTCAAATTCTTCACAATTGGCCTTAAACAACAGGAAGAAAAAAGCTGCAATTATGACTTGATGGTATTGAAGCTTTTATTTAGGCTAAATTAAATTAATAGGTAATTCCAGTCATTCTGTGTTCCGTTGTCATTAAAAACAAACAAAACATTTACCACACAACCTTTAAATCCCAGTTACTTACTGAGGAATGCAAGCAATAATTCAGCTTCAAAAATGCTCATTAAATTTACAGTAGTGCTTTCAAAATTCCTTAGTTAGCTATCCTGAGTTTACAGTTACTTGATGTGTTTGTTTTTATGCTAGTTCAGGTGAATTGATATTTGAGCCTGCGGACCTGGAAGCTGTGATAGCAGTCAATATCCTGGATGATATCATTCCAGAGGAAGAAGAATGCTTTAAAGTGTGGCTGAAAAACCCTAAGGGAGGTGCAGAGATTGGTGTTCACAGTTTTGTTAACATAATTATTCCTTCCAATGACAATGCCTATGGAGTTGTTGCATTTGCTCAGGTAAAACTTATAAGGTAAATCATTAAAATATGTGCCTGTCATTTCAGAATACTGAAACACTGAGACTGCAAATTAAGACGTGATGGGTTGTTTTTTCTAAAGTTGTGTAGCAAATTAAGTTAGAAGGTTTTTGGTGTCCATTTAGCGTTGCTATTTGATGATACAGATGCAAGGTTATAGGAACTCAGTTCCAGTCTGTCCCTATTTTGAGATTTTTGTGATCCACTTATATTTAGAATAACATATTACTTTGTCAGCTTAGTTTTGCATCAACCTAAAAATTCAGTTTTCAGGTGGCATATATAATATCATAGAGTCGTTACTGATTGGTTAATCAAGGGAATCAGTAAAAATCTTTTTCCTGTAGAAAAGACACTAATTGATTTGTGCCACAGGATGAGCAAATCTGCCCAAACAAAATAATTTAGAAAAATATACAGGTATTATTTAGAGTGGTTAATTTTTAAATCATCCAATATTATAGAAGTTATCTAAACAGATATATGTATTAAATGCACACTGAACATATAAAGCAAGAAGAATTGTTACTGAAATGTAACATTACTTCTGGACTTGTGTAAGAAGGGTGAATAACAATAAAGTTACAGCAGTAACAATGGGTCTGTCTTGAAGGTCTACATGGTTTTTATCTGCTTCAAATGATTTGGACATAAAATCCTGTACTAAAAAAATAACACAAAACATTAGAGTTTTTCTCTTAGGATAGAGAGGTCTGACATTTTTAATTCTTATGTCTGTAAAGGTTAGAACTCTTGAGTACTTCTAAAATTAAGACATATAAATTTAATCAGTAGACCTGTATTTAGCTGCTTAAGAGTAGATTAACTTTTGATGCTCAATATCTCTGACCCCGTTTTAATGCCCAGTTCCCTAAAGAAGCTTTTCTTTGTAAGAATATAACATTTTGGCTCTGGTACTGTATGTTTTCCAGAATTCTTTGTTTAAGCAAGTTGAAGAAATGGAACAGGACAGTTTAATCACCTTGAATATTGAACGTTTAATAGGAACATATGGAAGAATTACAGTAGAATGGGTCGCTAATGGGAGCATAAGTGATGTCTTTCCAGCTTCAGGAATGGTATGGCAATAATATCACTGTGATTGGGGAAGCAGTGACTGTATTGTCTCTGACAATAGGTACAGATATACTGAGAGAGAAGGATAGTACAACATGTTAGATTGTGCCACTTTTCTGTTAATTTCTGCTTCCTGGTCCTTTCCTGTGATTCTGGCACTTTACATTTCTGGCTGGCATATACTACCTCAGCATCACTCCTGCACTTCTAGAAACTGATATTGCAATGCTGTCCAGACACTGGAAATGTGTATCTGTAGTATCCTGTTCCCATCTTCCTTTTTTTCCTGCTGTGAGATCCAGCTACTATGTCAAATCATTTGCATAGGTGGGAGTCTGGAAGCGTTTGCCTTTTTTTCCCCAATCTCAATGCAATCATGACCTTAAGTGGCCCAGAAGAATATGACAAGTCCCAGTTTTCTCTGTTTCTGAGGCCTTTTATATTTCCAACCACTAAAACCAAATGTTTCCAGCCAGCCAAGGCTCTTGGTATGCCTTGGGACCAGGAGGAGCCAGGTTCTGTAAGTCAAAGCTCACCACCTTGTGGCCATCTGTTGCAGACTTAAAGCCCTTAAAAACTTTAGAGAAAAATCAAAGGAGGGAAGATGAGCGATGCCAAAACTGAAATTCTTAGAGTACTCCTCGAGTATTCCAGATGGATTCTATATGATTTGGCTGCATAGGTTTGCAGATGAGTCAGAAAGGTAAAGTAAAAGTGTAATGCTGTTCACTGGAAATTTCTGTTTATCCTTCACAGTAGGTGTAGCCTAAGTATTTATTGACATGTTTTTCTTTTTGAGAAAGATCTAGTCAAGTGTTTGGCCCTTTGAATTTAAAAATGAGAATAGATATAGGCAAAATATGTATCAATCATTTTATCTGAAGAAAAGAAGTGTTGAGTAGACACTTCTTCCGTTAGCAGTGATTTTGATAGATGTGTGTTCATCCTTCTTTTGACATATAGTATGTAGTGGGTTGACTTTTGTCAGTTGACAGACCCCAGCCTCTCTTACTGCTCTGTCTGAGCAGGATGGGGAGAAAAATAAGGTGGAAAAGCTTGAGATAAAGGCAGTTTAGTAAGAAAACCAAAAGCCGTTGTCCACCTGGAATTCTCCAACGTTTTCAATACAGCCTCCCACAGACTCCTCCTGAAGAAACTGGTGCATTATTCTGCACTCAGAGGGTGGTGGTAAATAGCTCCTTTTCAGACTGAGAACCTGTCAAAAGCATGGTCCCTTGCGAATGAATATTGAGCTCAACACTGTTGAATGTCTTCTTAAGTGATCTGGTGGGTGGGACCAAATGTTCTCAGATGAAGTTCGCTGGTGTTATGAAATGGAGTGAGGAAGTGGGCACTTTGGAAGGAAGAGCCGTCCTGCTGGAAGACCTAGGTAGGCTGGAAGATTCATCAGGAACAAGTGTAAGGCTTTGCGTTTTGAAAAACATAATCCATGAGTGGAGCACCGACTGGGATCTACCTGGGTGCTCTGGTGAAAGGGACCTGGGGGTCCTGTTGGTCATTAATAAGCTCAATATGACCTTATTAATAATTAATAAGGTCAATATGTGAACACTGTGGCAATCCACCAGGATATTTCTGGATGGCATCAACAAGGCCATCCCCAGCAGAAATAAAGAAGTCATTATCTCACTCTGCACTTGTTGGGCTACACCTGGAATACTGTGTTCAGTTTTGGTTTTTTTGCACTGTGGCAAAGAGATATGGAGACCATTGACAGTGTCCAGAGCTGGTCACAAATATGACCAGAGGACTGGGAAGCCTGTCATATGAGGAAGGACTGAGAGAACTGTTCAGTCTTGAGGAAAGAAGGCTGAGAGGAGACCTTATTGCCATGCTCCAGTATTCAAAGTTTGGCTACAAAGGAGATGTCCTTTTTAAAAGGTGTCACATGGAAAAGACAAGGGATACAAGTTACTCTTGGGGAGATTCTAATTGGACATAAGTGGAAAATTTTTCGTCATGAGAACAATCATCCATTTGCATAATTCCCCCCGGGGGATTGTGGATTCCCCAACACTGACAATTTTAAGATTAAGCTGGACAGGGTGCCAGGCCATCTTGTCTGGACTGTGATACTGCTGAGAAAGTTTGGACTTTATGATCCTTGAGGTCTTTTCCAAACTTGTATTCTGTGATTCTATAAGAGATACATATATGTGTGTATGTGTGTGTATTTGTTTTATAACTGACAGAGTTTTACAGAATAAAACAGTTCATGTAAAAACATTGAGAAGAAGTTTGACTTTTTTTCCCTTTCCCTCTAACACTCTAGATTACATTTTCAGAAGGTCAAGCCCTGTCCACAATCACCCTGACAATTCTTGCCGACAGTGTTGCAGAGCTTTCAGAGACTGTGGAAATCACACTCACCTGCGTTACCACTATGGGTGTTGAAGAGAACACAGAAGGAGCTATCATTGATCCCAACAGGGCAAGAGCTGTGCTTACCATTTTACCCAGTGACTCTCCACATGGTGTGATTGAGTGGCATATAGAATCTCTCTTTGTTAAAACCACAGAGCCAGAAGGTAAGTCTCCTTCTTGATTCTTAGGAAAGCATGTGTGTTTTTTTTTAAAGTCAGCATTATTAAAGCTATAACATTGGTTGTATATACATAATACATGTTTTATATATCTATCTTGATGTTTTTGCATTAAAGTTGTGTAAACAGAAATATTCCTTAAAATACATAACTGTGCTATTATGTTCCATACATTTTATGATGTATTTCACATATCAGCATTATCCAGCCATTGTTTAGAAGGTAAGTTATTTTTATCTTAGCATCTTGTATTTCAAATCACAAATGCATAAAATACTTCTGTTTATATAAAAACCTGAACTTGCCCATTTAACAAGATTAGCATATTGTTTAAAATAATTTGCATAGAAAGACTTTCTTCTAGAAGTGGCTCAAAAAGAAAAGCTTTTTGCTTTGTGGGATAAGGGAAGGAAGGAAACAGAGCAGGAATTAATTTCATTGCAATAGAAAAGTGAAAGAGCATTTTGCTGCTTGCCAGATCCATGCTTGATTGGGTTGTGTCAGTTTTCCTTCTAGGCACCAAGTGAAGTTCTGATCTTCCAGGCAGTTGGCCAGAGGAGAAGTGCCGTGATGCTCAGGCTCCTGCCCTCCGTTCTGGCCCAGGGAGCTCGGCAGCTGATGCTCTGTCATTCTCTGAAGCCTCTCTGCAGCTGCCTGATGGGCTATTCATACTTCAATAGCCCAACAGAAATTTCCTGACAATTTCATATTCTGTCCATATTATAAATGGCATATATGAAAAATACATTTTCCATCAGAGCATATTACTTCCTTCCCACTTCTATCTTCAAATGACTTAGTGTCACCCCTTTTTTAGCATCTGAAAGTATTGTGAAAGGTTTCTATTGATTTCTTACATACTCACATATTATAAACATTTATACTTTGAAGTTAAGATTCAAGGAATGTTTTTAGCTTTTATTGGTTTCACAGGTGGCTTTTTCCAATCTTTCAGTGTTGTATTTTCTAATGAATTATATACAGGTGATAACTGGGAAGTAATATTTAATTAACACAAGTAACAGAAACTGGTTTCAAGTTCAAAGTGGGTTATTTTTTATCTGTTTCTGATTCTCCAGTCATAAACTGACCACTTTTAGCCAGATGATATGTTTTGTTATTTACTGGAAAAAATAGAAAATCTGCTTTCCCAAATGGGAGCTGAGCCTGACTGATACTAGTCTGTCTCTTCAACATTTGAGTTAAGGAAGTGTAAAATTTACAGCCAGAGTGACTGCCCTCGATGCTGCTTTTTGTGTCAGAATCAGTAGTGTTCACCTAGGCATGTAAGGCTAGGAAAAATATGAGATGGAAGTTTTGAAGGGTAACTGAAGTGTTGAAGTAATAATCTGTGTAACAAACATATAAAACTGTAAATATTCTATATTTTATTCTTCCTCTAGATCCAGTTTTTAAATGCTTTCCTGATGTATTGTGTTGTGTGTTCACACCACTTCTGTGTGCTCATTTTCCTGAGCTCTTGAATTATCCAGGTACTGCTATGTTGCTGAGCAGAAGTGAATTGGGCTCTAGCAGGCAGCTCCAGTAGTTAGGTGAGCTGAAAATCAAGCAGGGCAAGGGTAAAAAGGAGGCTCTGTAAGATTCCATCCTCTGCCTGGTTCTCTTTAACATCTTCATGAATGTCTTGGATGCAGAACTGAAAAGAATACTAAATAAGTTTGCTGACAACACTAAATTGGAAGGAAATGTTGACTCCCTGGAAGTCAGGGAGCCCCCACAGAGAGACCTTAACAAATTAGAGAGATGGAGAATAATCACCAAGCATAGGAAGTTCAACAAGGAGAAGTGCTGGATTCTGCACCTGGATGGAACAATCGTGGTTGTGTGTATAGACTGGGAATGAGATGCTGGAAAACAGCACCGTGTAAAGGAACCTGGGGGTCCTGATGGATGGCAAGTTGAACTGGCAGCCAGGAGGGCCAACTGTGTCTTGGGGGGCATCAGGCAAAGCATCACCAGCTGGGTGAGGAAGGGGATTGTTCTGCTCTGCTCTGCACTAGGGAGGCTCACCTTGAATATTGTGTGCAGTTTGGGGCACTGCAATATAAGAAAAATACTTAGATATTTGAGATTGTCCAAAGGAGGACTATGAAGATGGTGAAGGAACTGGAGGGAAGTCATATGAGGAGTGGCTGAGGTGACTTGGTCTGTTCAGCGTGGAGAAGAGGAGGCAGGCTGAGGGGAGACTTCAGTGTGGTCTTCAACATCTTCACAAGGGTAACTGTCACTAATTACAAGAGTAATCAGTGAGAGGACTTGAGGAAATGGAATGAATCAAGGGAGGTTTAGGGTGGATATTAGGAAGAGGTTCTTCACCCAGAGGATATTTGGACACTGGAACAACCTCCCCAGGGAACTGGTCACAGCACCAAGCCTGACAGAGTTCAAGAAGCATTTTCGCAATGCTCTCAGCCCATGGTGTGATTCCTGGTGTGTCCAGCGCTGGACTGGAGTTGGACTCAATGATCTTGATGTTCCCCTTACACTCAACATATTCTATGATTCTAAAACAATCATTTCTTGATTTTTTTACCCCTCCTTGTTATAGGGCAAGTGAATTCCACTACTCTTACTCTACAAATTCTTCGAGAACAAGGATTTGTCGGAGAGCTTGCAATTCATTTGAGCACTGCACCAAACTTTGAACTTCCTCTCTCCAACCAAGCAACTGAGAATGAGGATTATATACTGGAAAAGAAAACAGTCATTATGGCAGAGAATGCAACAACGAGTTCTGTTGTAGTCACTATTTTGCCAGTGAGTAGCCTCATTAATAGCCTTAAAATGTCTTTTAAAGAAAGGGAAATGGTACTGATTTTGTACTAGAAATATATTCTTGCAGCCACCTCTTTCAAAACAACTTGTGTACTCATCATTGGGAATGAATAAAATTCTTTGTTTTGTTATAGTCCCGAAATTAACGTATAAAAATGGCAAAGAAAAATATTATGTCTTAGGTGCTTTTTGTTTTTCCAACTTGTTGCAGGTGTATACAGAGGATTTATTCTACTTTACACACTTCTCAACAAATTTGTTCTGTAGATATGAAAATGTTATTTTTTGACCAAATATATGTATATTATTTAAAAATATTTAGAATGGAGGTAATGCTTTTCAAATTATGTCTTGATTTCTGAGATCTAGCCAGATGTTTTCTAATTAACAGAAACAAGAGACAGCCAGTGCTACTTTCCACTGTTCTTGCCAATTTGGAGTCTCAGCAAAAGTAGTCTTCTTCACCTTTCATGTGGTATGAAGCAAGGCATTGGTTATATGGTCCCAAATGCTGAAAACTTTTGGATAGAAAGCAACCTACAAGTAGTAACCTCCCTGCATATTTTATAACTTGGAATGTTTTATTAAAAAAGTTCCATTTAAAAATATTTTTTCAGGACCATGTTCCAGAATTGCAGGAAGTATTTATAATCAATATTACTGATGTGCAACTGGTTACTTCTTCATCTGGAGGTCAGCCAAGTGTGAAGAGGCTTGGGTTAGAAATAGCTGAAATAACAATTGAGGAAAATGATGATGCCAGAGGAATATTTAATTTTAATGTTACAAAGGTAAGTAAGTCTGAATGAAAAATATTTAAAGTAACATTCCAGCGAGAGAGTCTGGGTTTTTTAGACCAGTTCTAAGAGTTTTCTGATAGGCTTTATGACACTATAGTGTTCTGGATAAAATGGCCAGATACCAGTTAAACGATTCCTTATTAAGAGGTTCATCTTGAGTAATATACAAAATTTATTAGGGAGCTGGCAGTGCTAAAACCAGTGTCATAGAAAGGGACCTCAGAAGCTCATGTAATCCAGACTTTTGGTCAAAGCAAGGTCAATGCTAAATCCAGAGCATTTTACAAGTAATGATGTATTTATTTATTTTTAACTGCAAGTCAATTTGCAAAACAAACAAAAAGTTTGATGAGACACTCAGCAGTTGATTGTTGAATTTACAGGATATCACTGGAGCTGTTTCTGGTTATGAGGTGCCACCACCACACAATGTACTGAAACTTCCAGTTGTTCGACAGGCTGGAAGGTTTGGGTCAGTAACTCTGTACTGGGAAGCCATTCATTCAACTGCCAGCTTTGAAGACTTTGCACCATCATTTGGGAACCTTACATTTTCAGAGGGTCAGGTATGCATTTTCTGAAAGTTTAGCTGTCTCTGGGTTACCAGCTTAAGGGTTTCATGTGTTTTCTTCTACCAGAATTTGCATATTTTCATTCAAAATATTTTATTTGTGGCTTTGTGTTTGTGAATGATGCTCCCAACTTCAGTTCTTGAACATGGAAAAACAGAATACTCATAAGCATTGACCAAGTAGGCTTGTATGCATTTGATACCTGCACAAATGAGGACATAATTTATAATAAACCCTATCACTCTGAAAATTTGTGGCATAATCCATCTTCTTTGTAAATTTTCGGAATAAGCCTGTATGTTTTCTTAGCTGTATTCTACATATAGTTTTAAATTTCATGCTGCACCTGAGAATACTTAGTGTACGCAAGGGATTTTGATTTCAAGTGAACACAACTGCTCTTTGGCAGATAGCATATACTTAGTACACAGAATTTTGACTGAAGTACAATATTGTCAACCTGCACTATCTAGTGAGTAGCAAAGCAGAGAAGTCTGCTGGTTTTAGCATACAAGTTTACATTGATGGAATTAAAAACTACCCTTGAGATTATGTCTTCTTTTTATAAATATAGGAGTATGAGAAAAAAAATGAACTATGTCTGTTTAAATGCAATTTACCTATTTTAAATTTTTTTCAAACAATTCACAGAATATTATAAATGAAACTTTATTACTTTTTTTTAACCTCTCTACAGGCTACAGGAGAAATAGAAATCACAATAATAGATGACAGTGAAGTTGAATTCCTTGAGATTTTCAAGATTGCCCTGGTGAGAGTAACGGGTGGTGCAAGACTTGGAAATGACACCCTGGTAACTGTTGCAATTCCACCAAATGATTCCCCTGTTGGAGTATTTGGGTTCGAGGAGAAGAATGTGAGTTTAATTTGGATTGCACTCTTCTCTGCTAAAGCTGGGTAGTGTGTTTGTGTCACTAATACATAGCTGATTTTTGTAAGCTTTCATTGCAGTGGAAGACATGACTTCACTGAAAGACTGTAAGTGCTTGTCTTCATCTAGCTGTGTCAGATTGGAGTAACAGTGAAAGTGCTGCTGCATAAATACAGATTTCCGTGTGACTGAGTCAATTTAATTCAGTATACTAACAATTCAGGACATCCCAGCTACGATTTTTTGTGGTCTTTTGAATATTAAAATGGTTTTATATTAATCTTCATTACTGAAAGTAAAGTTTGAAAACAAATTACAAAACATATCTGATCTTAGTTCTTGCAGTGCTTCTGCTCTCCATTTTGCTGGTACTGTGCCTCCTGGTGACTCATTGTCTAATTGTTTTGAATCATAAGGCGTACAGAAATAACATAAGTGACTGATCTTTGCTAGCAGAATTCAACACATTCCTTACGTCTGTTATCTTCCCGTTCATTTTCACTTCTCTTGTTGTTTTGGATTTTCATTGATAATGGGGTTTTTTTGTTGTTTTTTTCTCTCCAATTGATATCAAAGCCTTTTGCTACAGCCTTTCCAACACTCTCCTTCTCTTTCTCCATCAGGTAACAGTGAAGGAACCTCAGACCCCTGATGACTCTGCTGCAGCTGTTTTACTCACTGTGAGTCGAAGTCAGGGAGGACGAGGAGCAGTTAAAGTGCTGTGGATTCTCGAGGAAGCAGCCAGACATGATCTGACCCCTCTAAATGGTACCCTTCATTTCAATGAGGTATTTCTGATATTGCTATAAACTATTTATTATTAGATTCATAAGTAATTTCTTCTACTTGTTGTTATGTGTTTATAGAAGTAGAGGGCTACTAAGTATTATAAACTAAAAAAAGGTCAGTTTGAACTGGTGGTGTTAGCAGTATTCAGTGTTTTTTAAAGCAGTAAAGAAAAGCTGACACGCTCTTTTTAAGGCAGCATAATGTAAGCATTAGGAAGGTAGGTTCTTCAACTCTCAATTTTTTACAATTAAGAAAGAGGAATCAAAATGTACTGAATGTGAATAATGATTACAGAAACATTGCACTACAGTATTGTGGAATTGAAAAAGAAAAATTCTATTGAAGGGGTGAGAAGGATAAATAAATGCTTAAAATCTGCAGATGAAATAAAAAATCAAAGCAAAGCAAAAAATCACTTGAGTAACTTTCAGACTGGACAGTGGTATTTTATTTTGTATTTCATGGCAGGTTAAAACTCTGTGGTGGGAACCAAAATATTGGATACTGATGCTGTCTTAATACTGATCTTTTGCTGTCTACTCAAAATATTTAATGAAGAAAGGTGTTTTAACAAAGCATAGTCTATTCTCTGTACAGGTCTGCTCTGCATTAAATAAACAGGCATGCTGATTGTTTTAGTTTTAATCAGCTGGATAGACAATTTTTGTAAGACCACCAGTAGCTGGCACAGTTTTGTTATCATTCCTTTCTGTAATGGTAGGCTTTGACAGTGTTTTTTCATCTTGAAGTTTTAAATGTGCATAAGTGTAAGAACACAACTATGTATATGTGGTGTACTAAAGTTATACAATATGTATGCCACTTCCAAGAACAAAAATGTGGATTAGACAGAAATTTTCTGTGACCTAATATATCTAATCTCAATAATGTGTTAATCCTTAGAATGTTCATGTGCTCTTGAATATTCACTTTCTGAAGGAAAAGATTTTGTATAGAAAGTTTCCTCTGAGTTCACAACCTATATATGAATACAATTTCAAAGTACTTTTTTGACGCAGTCTTGATTCTTGGGAGAAGAATCAGACCGGCCACGGGGGTTCTTCTGGCTGCTTGTTGAGCTGTGGTGAATCGTAGCTGCAAGTACTTCAGGTTAAGTCCACCCGCCCCGCAACCCGGAAGGCGAAGAAACCAGGTGGACACTTTGAAAGCCAGGGCCAATCCATCTATTAAACAGGGGGGAGAGCCTCTTAAGCCCTCGGGGAGAGAACTGTCCAGAAACTGGGAGGAGGGAAGGCGGAGCATGCAAATCCGCCACAACTGATAGGATATGCAAATGCGTGGGTGGCAACTGGGGAGGAGAAAACAGGGAATGAACAGGATTGGACAATAACTCAAGGGAAACCAACCAATGGTAGCTGGACCCACACTAACAGGGCAAGCCCATCAGTGCTGCCAGCACCACAGGGATAGGGGATAACAGAACCTTTTTAGAACTTTATTAAGAAACTGGGGAAACTGCAGGTGAAATCTTTATTCTCAGTCACAGTCAGGCATAGAACTATCTCGCTGAACCTTCCACACGTTAAAGTCCGTTACTTTGTCCCTTTCGGTCTTCCGCTCGTCCACAATCGTGCGAGTGCCATCTCCAACACTTTTTCAAGCTGTATTGACTTGAAAATAGCTAGGATATTTTTAGGGTGGCACGCAATGTTTGAGGAACGATTTTTATTTTATTAATCTGTGAGAAAACATTTCAGCCAGATCAGAAATTTAATATTTAAAAAATATTAGAGAATATGTCAAGCATTCTTCACACTTGATATGTTAAAAAAAATACTGTATTTTGTTTAGTTTCATTTAATAAATACATGTACCTTCTTGTGTTTACATTATGCAGACTGAATCCCAGAAACTGATTGTTTTGCATGCGATACAAGATGGTCTGCTGGAGGGGAATGAAACATTTACCATTCAGCTAGTCTCTACTGGTGATGCAGAGATATCCCCTGTGAATGGTAAAGAATTAATTCAGTATCTTCTATTTGGAGATATTTCATATGAGAATTCTTCTAAGTCTGTTCATATTATTTTAGTCTGCAGTACTTAACGTGTTTTGTTTGCAGCTAGCTGGTAGTAGTTTTGAAAGTTAGTCCTTCTCCCTAAGTTGTTTCCTTGTCTGAAGAAATCAAAGGGAATTACATGGGCCTCTGGCTTAACCACTAATGACACAAAATTTACGGAAGTTAACTCACTGGTTAGTTTTCATTTATCATGAAAAACTTTGTTCTCTTCATAGGTGTTGCAACCATCATTATTGTGGGAGATGAAGGAGCTTCTGGCATGGTTGGGATAGCCCATTCATCCAAGGATATTCTAATTGGGGAACCTTCAGGAAATTATAATGGAACTGCTCTTATCAGGTAGGTACATCTCTCATTTTCCCAAGGAAGGACAGCAACTCAAATTCCAAAGCTATGAGACTCCATATTTGGGAAGAATGTATTGAATGCTGCTTTTCATTATCAATTCTATAATCAGAACTATTTTTAAAATTAGATAGTTGGTTTTAAAGAAGGGCAGAATGTACTATGTATTTGTCTTTTCAGTATTACTAGGGAGGTCCAAATATTACTCTCTGCCTTCAAATTATTTGCAACATTGATTTATTAAAGGAAAGAGGATCCCAATGAAAAGAAAGGGGCAAGGGAATTGGTGGCATTTCAAGGTGTTTTGTGCTTTCAAGAATTCAATTCAGGAGTTGTGCCTGCACAGTATTTCAGTACATTGCTATGGTGTCTATCATAAACAATGTGGGAACTGGGGTTTGGGTGGAAACAAAATGCAATTGTTTCATTCAGTCAACTGAAAACAAGGTGAAGAAATTAAGATGTTGCCATATCTTCTAAGAGCATTGGAAAAAAGGAGTATGACACTTTCCATTGGTGAACCAGCAAATATACACAACATAACAGCTTCTTGTGCTCCCCCAAGAAAAAGACAAAATGATGCTTTGTGCAGCAGTAGTGGTAGATCATGTATGAGATCATGTTGTATGCAGGTGAAACTTTACCATGACTTAGTTCACCAAGTCTAATGGAGGGTTTTAGACAAAGAGCAGGCTGAACATTTCTCAGATCTCATAGAGGTATTTTAGTGTTCTTCTGTCTTAGAAACCAAATTGCCTCTGGCATTAACCTAAAACCCAATTTCCTTTCTGTTTTGCATATCTTGTATTTGGAAAAGCAGAATGGAGCCAAGAGAAACCTGTTTTGAGACTCTGTCTTTGGGCTGTACATGCAAAGAAACTTGAAAGATCTCTTGGTAAAAATACAGCTCAAGATGCCTCCCAACACAGGGAAATAAAAGAGAACTTCAAAAGTATTATTACCTGAAGAGGGAATTCTAGTCATCTAGTCGTCATCAAGCACATTAAAACTGAAGCTTCATATTACTAATAACATTAACATTATAGTCGTGCACAACATATGATGTACTCTGTATGAATTGGATATTATATGCTGAAATTAAAAATAAAATCTGTGTTTGTGTTCCTACCTGCAGCCTGATACGTGGCCCGGGGATTTTTGGGGAGATCATTATATATTGGAATATAACACCTCCTCATCACACAGAATTTGTTGAGATATCGGGGACCTTGACCATGCGAGATAGGCAGTCTGCAGCTGTTGTTGTAATACAGGTATATGAGAGATGTGACACCAGTAGCTATTTCAAGTACTTCCTTTTATTTCCTTAGGAGCTTGGTTAGAAATTTGTTATACCTGTATTTATACCTGTATCTCTGGAAATAGTTTGAATCCTTTTAGCTTTTGTTGGTACTTCTTCCTAGGCTGTAGATGACAACTGTCCTGAGGAGAAGCATTACTACCAGTTTCAACTAGCCAGAATCAGTGGTGGAGGACTCATAAATGAATCTAGCAGCACAGCAAATATTACCATGGCTGCCAGTGATTATCCATATGGAGAGTTTGCATTTTCCCAGGAACTGTTGCAAACAACAGAAGAAGAAAAATGGGTATTAGATTAAAATTCCTTCTTATGTAAACTTAGGTGTAGGTATTTATATTGTTGCTGTAATTGTGCTCTGCTTTAGAAAGAAAATAAATCAGTCTCCAGAATGACTATCTAAGAATTTTGGAGTACTCTGAGAAAGAAGGCTTTCTGCTAAGGTTCATGTACTCTGTACTTAATAAATCAAATTATTGTTACCTGACAGAACCATTGGAAAGGTCCCTTTAGAATAGCTTCCTAAAGGCAACTGTAACAGAAAACAAAGCCATCTTTTAAAGACAATGTCCTCTTTCCCTCAGGTTAACATCACTGTTGTGCGTTCCAGGGGATCCTATGGCAAAGTACGTCTTTGCTTTCAGATAATAAATGGGACGGCAGAGGAGGGAATGGATTTCAGTCCTACAGTAAGGGAATTAGTATTTGAACCACAGGAGGAGAGTAAAATGGTTTTGATTGAAATTCACGATGATGATTTTCCTGAAGGTCCTGAAGACTTTTCAGTGATGATTACTGAAGTGGAACTCCAAGGAAGGTAAAGATAAAATTCCCAACTGTCTGGTTACAAGCAGAAGAAAAAAGTATATTTGGATTCTGAGCTACATGCATAAAGTAATTTCCAGATTTCATCTATTTTACTGTAAATCTTTATAATATAGCTATAATTGTAATCATAATAGAAATTGAATGTATGGGCAACACAATTATTTGATAATTAGTGTAAGGACATTGCTTATTAAAATTTATCAAAGCTAAAAGTCCACAGATTACATACAAGTTGTCAAGTTGCAAGAAATTAAAATAAGGTAAAATGAGAAAGAACAAATTAAAGATATGCA
>VWZD01012859.1:0-19321 GCA_013396695.1 Sakesphorus luctuosus | reverse complement strand
AGAGGGAGGTCTGAGAACTATTAATCTACATATCTACCCCCATGAAGAAATTGAGGTTCAGGAGACCTTTATTATTAGACTGAGCCTTATAAAAGGTGAAACAGAAATAGATTCTAAGGCAAACAGCATTACACTAACAGTAAGTCATTATTGCTTTTCTTTCTTCAGAGGTTTCTGGTATTCATATTGGTATTCATATTTATCCTGCAAAGCTTTTACAAATTAATCATAGTGGTTATGTAGTTTGTCATTTGGCTTTTTTGTCCTTTGTACTATGAAAAAAAGGGCAAAAGATATATCTATCAGTAAAAAAATGGTATAAAATCCCTGACCTGACTCTCTTGTTTGCAGTTTTCTGTAGTTTTCTTTGCAGAGAGTAAGGTTTAGGCTCTCATTTGTACATGTCAGTTTGTTTGTTATCCCTCTGGACATCTTCTTCAGAGGAAAGGAGAAAATCTGACTTTTCACAATACAAGAGAAATACAAAACTTTGTGAGAGAAGGCAGAGAGACTTGTCAGACAAATTACTGCTCCAGGGATACTGCTACTAAGGAAATAACTTACAAGGCTACTATAAGAAGACCTCAAAAAAATCTTTCCTGAAGATTGTATTTTTATTTTATTATCTGGTCTGTAAGGTGTTGATGGAATTAGCTCCTATTTCCACAGACCCTCAGTAAGTCAATTCACCACAAATTCTTGTTTCAGCTAGTGGTTCACACAGGTGGATATCGATGAGCTTTCTCCCATAGTGCTGGGTTTTCAAACTGAACTGCATTTCTATTTTTTTTTATACTTTTTTACTTATTTGCAGATAGAGAAGTTTGGTGATCCCAATGGAATAGTGCAGTTTTGTCCTGAATCATTAACTGAGAGTAACTATACAGAACCCTCAGGAGATGAAGGGCCACGAAGTATTACACTGTTTGTCAAACGAATCCAAGGCACTCTGGGAAACATAACGGTATTCTCACTCTTTTCCAGTATAATCTCAAATCGTCCTCAGTGTCAATGTATGGAAAAATACCTTATTCTGTGCCTATTGGTTGTTTGTAAAATTAATTTTTGAAGTATTGCCTTTCATACTGAATTTAGCAAGGGCTTAGTCCCAGTACTTGCAGTTTGGAGGGTCAGAGTTGGTCTCTCCTGGCCAGGGGAAATAAAAGAAAAACAGTACTGCAGTGCTGCTCTCACTTTCTCTCTCCCTGTCTCCCTTTGCTTTTGATGGGAGAAGAGACCATGCTCTCATAGTGAGCTTTCTTTGAGATTATCACAATTCACATTTTTTTGCCAGAATCAGACTTCTTTGAACAATCATTCACATTACTTTTTACCTAAAATTATTCAGAAGTCAATGTTTTAACAGGAACTCATTTAATTAAAAAATAAATTAATTAATGAATAGATGCATCTGATGTGTTTAATGAGAGTTTTTCATCCCTTTCTCATGTGAGGAATCTTGGAAATAGCAAAACTGACAAGGATATTTTGGTGTAAAAATAGAAATAACTTTTTTAAAATGTTCAGTGATTCCATATAGTTTTACATAAATCTTCTGAAGGTAAACAAATCTTTATATTCATAAGTACTGTTAGGGGAATAGCACACCCTTTTGTAAGGTAGTCTTTGTGCTTCCTTTCCTCTGTTTAAAAGAAGTCAGTTCCATATCCTGTCTGTACTAAATCCTGAATATGCAACTTTCTGACTTTGGAAGTAATTTTGCTTCCCTTTGTTTTGTGCATTTTCTAAACTCATTTCAGGTTTACTGGGAAATACACAGTGAATCTGACATCACAGGTGACTTTCTTAAGACAGAGGGATCTGTTGTCATTGCTGACCAGCAGAGTACAGCTGAGATAATTATCTGCCTGTTACCTGATGATATTCCTGAATTGGATGAAAACTATGTGGTGCAGCTGATTTCAGTGGAAGGTGGAGCAGATTTAGACCAAGAGAAAAGTATTTCAAAGATCACAGTGTTTGCAAATGATGACCCTTATGGAGTGTTTGCCCTGTACTCTGATCAGCAGTCAGTAATAGTTGAGAAAGACTTGGATCGGTATGTTCAGATCAATGTGACTCGGCATGCTGGGACATTTGGAGAAGTGATGGCTGAGTACCGTGTCATGTCTCATCATGAGGAACCACTAATTGAACCCGAGAATGAGGTGGGATTCCTCACAATAAAAGATGGTGCCACCTTTGGAGTTAAAAGAGTGCCAATAAGCAACCAGGTGCGTATTACTCTTTTAGCTCCTATGTTATCTATTGTTTCCATTTGCTTCATCACAGTACAAGTAGGATGTGAAACTCTCACTAATATCCACTGTGAAGAAGCAGAAAAGACTGTTTTAGTGTTATGAATTTCCTGTTTATCAAGTAGAAGTGGCTTCAGGTAACCCATTCTCTGATAATTGCATGTGTCTAAATATTTAGTGTCTCCTTCCATCAATGCTTTGTGTGACTCTCAGTTCAATATCTTGTTATTACACGTGTACATATATTTTCTTAAGTTTCCCTTTTGGGTTGTAAATGGTTGTCTGTTATTGCTGACTCACAGAGCAGGAGATAAATGTACCTGGAGTTCTCTATGTTTCCTGCTTTGTTTCTTATTATTATTATTGCAGACTTTCATCCACATTTACATACTCTTACATCTATTTTACATATTTTTAAAGGGTTAAAATCAGGCTAAGGCCCACTGTGTTAGATACAATTTATTAAAATGACAATTGTTCTACAAACTCACATTTCAGTGAACTGCTGGCAGATCACCTTCACAATGTTGATGGTTTAACTGTATTTCTTTTGAGAAACGCAATCAACAGAGCACTTGTCTTGAGAACACTGCTTTTTTATGAAAATAGAACAAAATCTGCACATTGTCCTGTTATTTAATTATTTGAACTGGTGTGGTGGAATTAAATGTCTTCCTTTTTAATGAAATTCTCTCTCTCAAAGGTATTTCTTTCACTGGGCTTGAATTTTACCCTGGAACTGACTAATGTAAACCTGGTTAGGGAAAGTGCCAAGGATGTGCCTAAAATATTAGAAAAAGCAAAGTCTGCTGTGCTGCTTATTCCTGAGGAAGCTGCCAATTCACAGGTCAGTAGCTCATCTGCAGTGTAATGCTTCTACCACAGAGGAAAGGTANTATTAAGTGCTGAAGATGTGGAGTCTATGTTGTATTTTAATGGAGAAATCTGTAAATTTTGCTAATCACTGAGTGATATATTTTCCATTTTTCTACTCTCTGTGGCAGTGAGAAAAGATGATTTGTGTCATTCTGATGTGGTGTATGTGCTACAGTTCCCTTTTTGTATGTAAAGTAAAGGCAATTACATGCTGAGTTTTTAACTTTTAAATTTTATTGACTTTTTATTTAATTATTTTAATTATCTTGAAACACTGTTCTGGCTTTTATTTGCAATCAAACTTATTTCAAATATTCTTTCTGTAAGCACTGATTACAGAAAGACTGTCATATACTATATACTATATGCTACCATATATCATTGCTTTTATAATGTGCATTCAGTCCTATTTGCTGCTCAGAGAAAAAGTATATCGGAGTAGCAAGAATAATTTTGTGAACAATGTTATGTCTCAACAACTTACTTTTGAATGGATACACAATAATAACTTACTTTAGGCCTAAGTCTCTCTGTCTGTCTGTCTATCCATCCATTATCTATCTGTCTGTCTGTCTGTCTATCTATCTATCTATCTATCTCTGTAGTACTACAGCTATTACCTGTGAGCACTGAAGGCAGGTTGATTTGTTTTTCTTCTAAACATCAGATACAGAATACTGTATCCATTGTTTTCAGTATTGCACTGTTAGTCATACTCATTCCTTTTCCCTGCAATCCAACTCTCAAAAATCTAAACTTTTGAAGTATTATTAAAGATCTGTGAAGGAAATATAGATGCATATACACACACATGCATAAGTATATGTACATACATATATCTATAGGTATGCATCCGTATTATGAAATACCCATTTTACAAAATACAGTATGTTTGTACATATATTATGGCCCCATTTTTATTCAGTTTTCTGACAAAATCTACTATGTTTCCACAGGTTGGCTTTGAATCTGTGATATTACAACTTACAAACATTGCATCAGGGACAGGCCATGCTGTCATAGCCAGAAAAGGAGTTTATGGCTCTATAATAGTTAGCTGGATTTCAGGATACCCACCAGACCTGGTCACTGACTGTGCTCAGCTAGGCAATATTACTCCTCCATTTGGTGAGTACTTGTCACAATAGGAGCTGTGTACAGCTACAAGTACAACAGCTGTGCCAGTTGCATAGGTGGTGATATCATCTTTTAGTTATTTGTACCTCTATACATTTCCTTTATAAATGAAGGATCATTAAAATCAAATTTTGTTATGCAATTTTTATCTGTCAGAGATGTTTTTATTTTATGAGCCAACAAAGAACTAATTTTCATAAATACAGTGCTATGCCCCTGAAAGACAGCTTTATATAGCAAAGACACTTACGAAGATTCCTTCACCCTCAGTGAAGTGGAATTCTGCCTAAAGTCCCTATCTCAGTACATTCACAGGTAAAAAGAGAACTCCAGTTTAAAGATTTGATTAGAATATGGTACTAATCACACCAAGGTTGTGGGTTTGATTCTTGTATGGGCCATTCACTTAAGAGCTGGACTTGATGATCCTTGGGGGCCCCTTCCAACTCAGGATATTCTGTGATTCTTCTCCTTTCAGGTACTGTTGTATTTTCCTGCGGGGAGAAGAGTAAAGTGATTTCATTTCAGGCTACTCCAAGCCTAAATAAGTGTGAGTCATTTGCCATCACTTTAACAGCAGTGCACAGCAATGTGTCTGGTGGGGCCCGTCTTAGGTAAGGATATTACTTACACTTTTGAGTTGCCAGATGCTGTAAAATGTACGACCAGTATAGAGGCATATACCTCGTATGAATCCCTATTAAATCATAGGCAGATTGCAACCTGTAGTGCCTTCTCTGATGAGTTTGTGTGTCTTGTGTCAGGTGGAAACAGGTGTCAGTACTGCAGGTCTGACCTGACCGGAACTGAGGCTTCCCTTCAATTCCAGTCTGTTTCCTGTCATTGGGATCCAAGGTGCCTAGAATGTTCCTAGAATGTTGGAGACAGTTAGGAAAATGAAGAACCAAGATCAACTGTTTTAACCAGGAAGAATCATGTAAACTTTGACAGTTTTCAGTGTCCCTAAAATTCCGTACTTAAAAGATCTTTGATAGCAAACATTATTTTAAATAAATAAAATGAAACAAGAAATGCTGTAGAAATGCCTACTTTATCTAATCTCTCCTTTTTATTCTTAAAACCAAAACCATTACATTCAGTGTAGTTTTTCATCTTAGTTAAGCTGCTACCTGTTCTTCAAATTATTTTCATTCTACTTTATACATTGATACCTAAAAGTCGTATGAAAAGGATGGACATAGAGTGACACTGTGTAAGGAGAAGGGTATTGGTTTCACCATATTACATTTACACTGGCAAATCTGAAGGAAGTAAGAAGTGAACCAGTTGACTAAACTCCTCAAACTGAGCCCTTCTCTTAGGCTTGTCTGTATGGACTGGCATCCTCAGAGCACATGTTCACTATGCCAGTCAAAAAAAAGTGTACAAGAATGACCTTTTCTAGAAAACTTAAGACTACATCCCACAGGAGGTAAAGCTGACAATCACTTTGGAGGTTTTTTGGCTTCCTCAGTGGTGGTAGGGTCCTATTTGTTAGCCAAAGCCATTCACTGTCATTGTAGTGTCATTTGGTAACCTCTGGCACTGAATAATGGATCAGTTCTAGAGATAAGTGTACAACCTAAGATTTAGCAAAGTATAAGTCTAATATTTTCTAATTAAAAAGGGATATATTTAATATGAGAAAGAGGATAACAAGGCTTGGATCTGGAAAAAATTACTGTGAGTAATGTTGTGAAGGGTGGCAGTATTTCAAAGCCCTGCTGTACATTTTAAAATAACTTCCCATCTTTCTCTGGGTTGCTGGCTAAAACTGTAGATCTGTTTGCATCTCTCTACTCCACAGCTTTGCCTTAACACAGGAAGTTTGTTTGGTGTTTAAAACCAGTATTACTTATAGTGGCTGTATTGCGTTCCTGCATTGTGTCCACAACAGGAAGACATACTTTCCTTTGTCTCTCCATATTTTATTTGTCATTTACTCAGTATCCTGTGCTGATTTAAGATGCATTAAGCCTGTGGAGGGCTTTTCAATTCAATAGTTGCAAAAGCATTTTTAGGGGACCGTCTTTATGTCTTGCTTTGTATGGTTGCTATTGCTTTCCTCTACTGTTCCACATTTTCTAGTCCCCTTTCTTACAGCCAACATTTGTTGCTCACTGAAAAGTATTCTGCTTGATTTTTTACTTTTCTTTATTCGTATTTCCTCTCTCAACTTTGATATCTTTTCTGTTTCAGATCGGGATTTACAACAGCTGAAATTGAGCCAATGGGGATCTTCCAGTTTGATCTTAATTCAAGATCTGTTTCAGTTGAAGAAGATGTACAAACAGTCACACTGCATGTCCAAAGATTGTTTGGTTTTCAGAGTAATCTCACTAAACTGACATATGAGACCATTCCGGGAAGTGCCAAACCACAAGAGGACTTTATACCCATCTACAATGGAGAACTAATGTTTCTACATTTTCAGACAAGTGCTGTGATAGAAGTATCGATAATTGATGACACTGTGTCTGAAATACAGGAATTTTTTTTTGTAAATTTGACTTCTGTGGAAATTCTGGATGTTCAACCTATGAGCCTTGCCTGGAGTCCACGTTTGAATCCAGCTTTCAGTGTTGCAACTGTCAATATCCTGGCTAATGATATTCTTCATGGAATACTAAGTTTGGGGCCCCAGTTTGTTTATGTTGAAGAAGATGCAAACAACAATACCTTCAACACAGCAGTGCTTGAAATTAGGAGGACCAAAGGGTTTACTGGTGATATTAAAGTAACTGTTAAAACCTTTGGGGGAATGAGTGCACAGAGTGGGGTAGATTTGTATCCTTTTGCAAATGTTCAGGGAAAATCAAACTTTACATGGGCAATGGAAGGAGAAGATTTTGAAGAACAGTCAATCTCTCTGATTTTATTGGATGGAGAAAGAGAAAGCAAGGTGTCCATAAAAATTTTTGATGATGATGAGCCTGAAGGACAGGAATTGTTTTATGTTTTCCTTTCAAATCCAGAATATGGTGCTCAGATTGTGGAAGGGAAGGATGAACATGGATTTGCTTCTTTTTCAACAGTAATTATTGCGGGTAATACTATTGTGCCCAGAAAGTTAATACATATATTTGAATTAAATCACAGTCAATTATTCTTGTAGCAATTTTCATGTAAAATTTGTAATTCTATATGGCAATAAGCAGGATACTCTATTTCCAAATCTTAGGTTTCCAGATCAGAGGAAGCATCTTATGCACTAAGCCCACTGTGCATCCCTTAGCAATGTAGCTCAAAATATATTTATAGATGCTGCTTATCTCTGTTCTTGTCCTGTTTTCACTTCATGGCAGAAGAAACCTGAGCTTAAGTGTTTACCTTGCAGATGTAGAAGCATTTGCAGGCGCATTTTTCTTTGCCATTTTCCTTCTGCCAACCTTTCCACTGCAACCTGAGGTTCCCATCTCAAAAGACCCATGAATTCCAAACTCAGAGAACAAGTGAGGTACTTTATGAAACAAACCTGTGGCTAGGAGAAGTGCCACCAATTCATTTTGGTCTGAATATGAAAGTATACAATAGGGTTGCAGAGATGATGAGCTTCCATTGTTCCTTCTCATTTCTCAAGTAGGCATCCAGGAGTGCTTGGGGCTTTTCCTTTTCCTAACTTAGTCTAGAAAATAAGATTTTGTGAATGAAAATATCATGGAGCATTTGAGTACAGGAAGACTGAGCTCCTACTGAGACAATAAGATTATGTAAAACAGGAGAGACGTGAAACTTTAGTAATTCATTACTTAAACAATGCATTATAACAGCAATCCTTGATGGGAGACAGTGTAAGTTAACATGAGATTTAGAATGGATATAAGGAAACATTTTTTTTATTGAGGACAGAGAGGCAGTGGCACAGATTGCCTGGGGAGGTTGCATGGTGTCTCTCCATCCCTAGAATAATTCAAGCCCCAACTGGACAAATCCCCGAGCCATCTGGTCTAGTTTCAGTGCTGACTCAGCTTTCAGAATTATATTGGACTAGAGGGCCCTTTGAATTATACGGGCATTCTATCAGATGTATTTCATATACTTTGTATTTCACTTTTGCAATGTATGGGGTTTGCACAAAGCATAAAACCCAGCTTCTGCTTTTGTTCTTTGATACTATGCAGTTCATATCTGCAGTGTGGTCATCCTCTCCTTCTGAGGATGGAGGACAGCAATAGGCCTACAAGAGTTTTCTTTCACTCACTGTGCTACTTTGAAAATGTGATGTCAGAACTCCAATTTCTTTTAGCTTTTAGATATCTCTCAGGATTACAAAATTTAACTGCAATATAGATTAAGTTTTAGAAACAAGTTGGGAATTGGAACAGTTTAGGCTATTCAAGAAGGTAAGGTCCAGTATTCACTGGGAGTTTTGGGTAATTAGATTGGCTTAAGAATTCAGTATGTGTATTGAGAACCAGGATTAAACCATGCTGCCAGAGGAGTATGTGAAGAAGCCAAGACCATATG
Source organism: Sakesphorus luctuosus (assembly GCA_013396695.1). Lineage (NCBI taxonomy): Eukaryota > Metazoa > Chordata > Aves > Passeriformes > Thamnophilidae > Sakesphorus > Sakesphorus luctuosus. The sequence continues at coordinate 10,583 of VWZD01012859.1, read as the reverse complement.
CAAAAACAGACTGTATAAAACAGGTGTTCAGTTCATGTGCATTGTTTCTAGAATTTACCACAGAAGTAACCAGTTGCCTGTGTGTGCAAGTTAACCAAAGAAGTGGGTGTATAGGCACAGGTTGGAGTTTGAGCTTGTATTGAATCCCACATGCTCCAGAGTTAGACCCTCGGCACAAAGTGCACATAAAGATCATGAGACTACCGTTAAGGAAAAGGGTCAAAACATGTACCTGCATTTAAATGTGCAGATAAATACCACAGGTTAAATGTTCGTGCATTCAAATAAGCAAACATATGATTTCTGTTCATCTTATGTATAGTGATGTCTAGAAAGCACTGGGGTGGAATTAGATTGCCTTTTCAATTGCAGAGTAAAGCCATCACTACCTGCAAGAAGTCCTTTAGATGCAAGATTTAATGGAACACTGTAAAGACATTATTTCTCCCTCATTAACACTATGTATTTTTATTTCCACTGCTATGTTTCTCAAGTTATTTACATTCCCCTGAGAAAAAACAAAGGCAGTGTTTTACAGCTCCCTAGTTCCACACACTGAATTAAAGATGCAAGACAAAGGCTGATGTAACGATCTGGGAAAATCAGTGGGTTTAAGAACCTTATGGATAGGATGAGTAAGAAAGCTTAAGTTATGTTGCTGGAAGCCCATCTTTATCCCAATATCTACTCATTCAGTGTTGTCTGTCTAGGCATACATTGGGGCACATTTCTGTTCAGAAAGAATATGTTTTAAGGGTTATTATAAACATAAAATAATATGGATGAAGTGATGTCTCATAAGGGCCATATAAGCAAGGCTTTTGACGCTGATCTGGACTATTGTACCACCAAGTCTCTCAAAGCCAAAGGACTCACAATTCAGTCAGTTTGTTGAATGTTGCTGAAAATACAAGCTTGTCCGAAAAATGGTGCCAGGACTCCCTGAAGGAATTTACTTTCAAAAATATTTATTCTACTGATTAAAATAGAATTTGGAAATGCCAACATTTTAAATTCTAAATAATTATGTGACATAAATTAAGAATAGAAATATTTAGAGACATTTTCTTGAGGTGTTCCCAATTAGTACTTTTCAGCATTCTTTTAATACCTAATGATTTGAAGGGTTTTAGCAGTTATCCGTATTAAAATTATAATTTACTTTCAGCTTAACTTTCTTGCTCATTACTTTCATGGGCTGTTTCCTACATAGGAAGTGATCTCCAGAATGGCATTTTGGGATTCATTCCGGAAGTACAAAGTGGTTTGGTACTTGATGAAGACTCAGAAAACAGAGAGGTGCTGCTGACTGTCTCGCGGCAACCAAACAGGTGCAGGCGACAGCTGATTCCAGAGCTCTTCCTAATTCTCTAATAGCCTGTGTTGAATCACAGAGGCTGCTGTTAGTGGAAAACATTTTCATCACAGAGTTTTATAATAAGTCTTTGCCTTTAGGCTCCTTTAATAACCTCCCAGAATTTGGCAAGGGGGCATTTAAGTTGTGAATGTAATTGGGTCTGTCTCTGTGTTGTATAAAGCAGAAACAGGAAAAAAACCCAAAAGCTTTCGAATTTACACTGTAGGGCAGCAAGTGTGAAAGTTATGCTTAAGGTATTTACACTGCTGAAGGTGTAACTTCAGTTCTCATCTTCCTGTGTAATATGAGTAGCTGTGAATGCTAAAAGGAACAATTAAGAAATTACATGTCAGTTTGCTTATGTCTTCACTCACACAGATACTATACTAAAGCCTTTTTTCTAATTTATATATTTATGTAGTACATTTATGTGTACTTTAAACAAATATGCTCAAGTACTCTTAAGTTCCTTAAAGTTACATTAAAGACAAATTCTGGTTGGCTTTCCAGGCAAATGGGTACTGTAGCATTAAGGAAAGTCCTTGGGAACATGCCCTTTCTTCCAAGCACCAGGGTCTCTTATTCAGTCAATCACATGTTCTCTGAAACAAAAATTGGGAACAATCTAGGTGCCCATAATTGCTTGATTTTATTCATCTGTTACGTTTTTAATAATCTGGATAGATTTTAGAGGAAGGAATTAAATAAAAAGAGCTGATTTTTTCATTGCAAGGCAGTTTATTTCCTAATGATAAGTTTTGAATAATTACAAAAAATATATGCTACCTCTGTGGTTTATGTTTCCTAGAGCAGCAGTGCTCTCCTTCAGTACATAAATACTTCTTTGTTTTGCTTATAGGGCTTTTGAAGATGTGAAGATCTTCTGGCGTGTGACCTTTAATGAAACAGCTGTTGTCCTTCTGAAGGATGGTGTGAACTTGGAGAATGAACTTGTGTCTGTGCTAGGAGCTACAACGTGCATGGCAGGTCAAACAATGTGCAACATCTCCATTGAAATAAAGCCTGATCATGTAAGTCATTACTGCTCATTTATGTACAACACTGACATTGAATTAAAATTTATCAAGATGAAAACACTTCTCTGATTCAGAGGATCTGATGTTTATTTTGAAGGCAGTAACTTGAAAGCTGCTTAGTTTCTCTGCAACATGTTTATTTATAGGTTTATACTGCCTCCATTGTGACTGGTAAAAAATCTCTTGAGTGTCTAAAAATCTGTTGCTGTGTACATCAACCTTGTGAACAGTGAAGTTCAGTTTCGGAGCCATTATCCACTAAATGGCGCTTGTCATTAAGGTGTGCCTAAGCCTGAGAGCCTTGTAAGTCCCAGCTGGCACTCTAAAATATAGACATGATTGAATTAAACACAAAGCAGAGCATTCAGCAATTTTTTTGGAAAAGGGAAGGAAAAAAATATTTTTGTGTGAATACTTAGTGCTTAGAGTAATCTTTTAAGAAAGGAAAGATTAGTGTTTGCCATTCTTTCAAAAGCTGGAGAATTTTAAACTTTCTAAGAAATTATCCTAGTGGCCAGGCTGGTGGGAAAACTGAGTTCTAGGCAGTGGAAGAGAAATAGATGAGAAAGTTTCCATGTTTTTTCTGACTATATTCTAGAAAATACTGCAAGATGTTGGCTGTGGGAAATAGGATACATTCTCTTAGTTCAGTAAGAGGGCCATTTTCCTTATTCATCTTGCAATGTTATCTTTACGATACATAGCCAGTGAATAAAATATATGGAGCAGAGGGACGGGTTGTTTTGCTGACTAAACTGGGATTTTGAACCTGTTTAGTCCAAAGGAGTAGTATCACTGTTTAATGACAGCAGTGCAGCAACTGCAGGCATATGCAGTTGTGCCACATAAAGCATAAGCCTGTGCCATTCTACCAAGTGCTGATGGAAGGCTAAAGCATTCCAGTAAAATTGTGTCTGTCATCATTTCATTTAGAGAATTACTTAACAATTTAATTGAAAATATATGGTATTTATCCCTCCAAATATTTCCCAGTTCTTTCAGTAATTTTTTCCTGTTAGCTTATTAAGTAGTAGTAAATACATTACAAAATTATGAAGCAATGAGTACATTAAATGACTCTTTCACATTTTTGTATGACACATTCTGGTTTTTCTAAGCTTCTGCTTAATTATCTATACTGACTTCGTTAGCCAAAATCCTAGAATTAAAGTGGGATTTCCAAAAATTCAGTGCTGAAGCAGAAAGCTGTGTTTACTAAAAAGAATTAGTCTTCAGTGATCATCTTTTTTTGTAATGCTGTTTTCTTGTAAAAAACAATTTTTTTAAAAAAAGTTTGCTACTAGAGAAGTGCATGCCATAGGTGCAAATAGCATCTTTCTAATGATTTCTGAAATCTTAGTGATCAGATGTCTATTTTTAAAAGTTATGTTTATATTGTAGGTACAAAATCAAAGATGAGGCAGAACATCATATTGTAAACTTAATACTACCACTTTATTTTCAATAAGGAACCAAAATTCCATAGCCCGTATTTTCAGAATGACAAATTTCTCTATATCTGAACCCTCACAGAAGTCTATTAAATAGTATTCTCTGACCTTTGGTATTTTAGATAAATTCAGTTAAGTTGCAAATCTGCTGATATTTTCTTGCGAAAATGTGCATAAACATGTTAGTGTTTATACACTAAGATTGTAGATAAAATGTTTTTAAGAATTTTAACTAAGTTCAGTACTTGAATACAGTCAAGTTAGTTAATTGCAGTTTCAAAACTGCATACTTACTTCTTTGCAGTTTTTCCACAGGTGGGTAGGTGTGTACATGCCTGTTTCTGAGGCAAAAAGGAAGTGAAAGAGCAAATTCTTCACAAGTCGTACATCTATGTAAATCAACAGTCTGGGAGAGGGAGCTCTTGGAGAGTTTACTGTCATGTATGGCAAATTTACAGCCACAATACCTGTTCTATATAAATAGCTACTTTTAATGCAGTAAGTTCCATGTGAAAATCTGGGATTTCATTATTGTAATTGACAGAATGGTGCCTGTTGGAATATTGTTTTTTAGGATATACTTGATTGTACTTACTGCACATTTCAGGAAGCGTGCTTGTGGTGAGAGTACAAATAATCCATTGTGCATGCAAAACAGTATATACATTTCTTTAAGGCCTATAGTAGTTAGTAGATCTTATAATGATATGAAAATCATCGTTCACTTACAGGTACCTGAATTTGAAACTTACATTTTTGTTGAGCTGTATGCTGTAAGCACAGGAGCTGCATTGAACAGCAGTGCCAGATATGCTTTTATAACAGTCCTGGAAAGTGATGCTCCTCATGGTCTGGTGTATTTTGCTGTGGGATCTCGTTTTGCTGTGGCTCATAAGAAGACAACTTTAATCAGCCTGCAAGTTCTTAGAGATTCTAGTGCATCAGTAACCACAATGGTTAGCTACAGCATGCAGGTAAGACTTATGGTTATTTAAATACTTTTATAATATTTTCTGCACTTTAGGAAAGCAAACTCTCATCTCTTCAGGGAGATAGTCAGTGGAATCCCCTGTCCTTGGAGGCAAGGGAGTGGAACAGATCTGTCAGTTCTTTAAGGGAGTCTTCTGTACAGTGCAAGACTTAGCAATCCCCAGGAGCAAGAAATCAGGCAGTGAAGAGAAAGATGCAAATGCACAGACAGTTTTAGCAAGGACAGGTGACCCAGGAAGAGTATAGAGATGAACTTCGATTGTGAAGGGATGGGGTAAGGAAGTCCAAGGTAAAGGTGGAACTGAACTTTCCCTTTGTAGCAGTTAATCCAACATCAGGGCACAGGCTGCAAGAGGGATGCTTCCAAGTTTTCCTTCTCACTGGAGTAGTATTTGGCCTGATCTGCTTTGAATATATGTGATTTTATGTCTAAAAACGTTATTTTTGGGGTGGGTAATTATGTACTCACCCTTTATATTAAAAAGTTCTGCATGCTGTTGTTATATAGCAAGCATGTCTCTTTTAACCACAGAGGTTTGGATGGTGTTTCCATGCATTTATCATGCAGTAGTTGACCAGTGCTTTAGTTAGATTGCATGGTAACAAATCTTCCCATTTATTCCAGCTAAAAATGGAACATAATTTAGCTGTTAAATAGAGAAGAAATTGTTACTTTCCAGTGTATATTTAAGCTAAAATGTATGGGGAAATACCTTATCCTTCTTTAATATTTATGTAGCAACCCTTCTTTGAACATACTTAGGTTTTGAGGGAGCATGGCCAAGAACTAAAGTATTAGTATTATTAGTACCTTTAAAATAAGAGACCGCAGCAGGCAGGAAGGTTATAACTGGAATCTGATTTTTATCTCATCCCTACAAAGTTTCTTAGACCTTTGCTACTTCTTTCTTTATCATTTATTTCCCTGTTTCCTAATTCTCCGCGGGAAAGGATAAACAAAATGGAACTTCTTACTGGAATTTGCACAGCTGATGCGATTGTGTCTAGAGCAATTTTAAACAGACATGTACTGCATTGATTTACAAGCTTCTCCAGTGAACTCAGAAAATGCTTTATTTTTTCCATAAATAAACTCTCCTAGCTAAATGTTTTCAAAAGGGGTCTTGTATTTCACAAATAAAAATCCTCAGTTTCAGTAGGAGACCTTTACTTAAGAGTCAGTACACAAGCTGTACAGAATTAAATGAATAGATAATTTAAAAAAAATCATACAGTTGAATAATATCCCAGAAAGCTAATTTCCACATAAGGAAAGTTTATTATATTTCCAGACATAATGTCAAGATTATGGCAACTGACAAAAAGAAAAAGAATGTGAAGAATAAACCAGTATCTGCAAACCTCAGGGAAGATAAAAATAGTGCTACTTCACAGGGAAATGAATCTGTGTAGCACTCCTGGATAAATCCATGTATCTGTCTTGCATGTGTATTCTATGATGTTTGCTTTGCCTTTGAACTAAATGGATTGTTTGTCTTTTAAGTATGTATACCGGGACAGAAAATATCGATTGATAATAGTTTGGACAGAGATTTCCAAAACCTTTGTTTTGCTTTTGTTATTTTTTTATGTATTTTTAATGCCTGTCTCTACCCTAAACTAAAGGGATTTATGCTGCAGTCACAATCTTACACTGACCCTTCTGGAATTCACAAAAGTGCTATCATTTGTGTAGTATTTATTCACACAGAAAAGTTTTGTGGGTTTTGTTCTGAAAAAGGAAGAGAGCAGTGCTGAGTACTATTGGTAATGTATATAATTCTTTTCCTGAGTTTGATGGATTGCTAATTCAGGGAGATAATTCATTTAATGTAATATTTGTATAATCCATCGCTGCATTTTGGTAGAGGACTTCTTTTTTACCCCTTTAAAGTACATGTATTCAACAGGAGCTGGTTTTGAATAATTACATCTATCTTAATGTTTCCTAAAACTCTTTTGGTTTATTTTAAGGAGCTAAAAAAACCTGAACCTATTGGCCGGACCTTCATATCTCCAGCTGTGGCAGGACAAGATTTTACCAGATCTGAAGGTTTATTGACTTTTGAACATGGACAGAGAAGTGCATTCCTGGATGTGACCCTGACTCCAAAGACAGGATCTTTAAACCCATTTCCTAAACGTTTCCAAGTTGTACTTTCTAATCCCACGGGCGGTGCCAGGGTAGATGACCTGTACGGTATTTCTAATGTCACCATTGTCTCAGATTCGGACTCCTTGCCAGTTTGGGGGCTGATTGATCAACTGCATCAGCCTCTTGATGACACCATTTTACACAGAATCCTTCAGAATCTGAATGTCAGAGTGGCTACAGAAACTACAGAAGAGCAACTTACTGCTGTGGTGCATATAATAGATAAGGTAAACACATCCTTCTTTTTCTTAAATGACCAATGACTTTAATAAGAGTGTAGTGACTCATAGGCCTGTGATAAAATCAGGGCAGATCACATCTACAGCAGTGACTTGGGCACAGACTGCAAAAGTAGAAGTAGAAATTGTGAAGTCCCTCAACCAAAGCAGGAGTTTCTCTGGTGCTTAGGATGATGGCAAGAAAATCAGAAATCAAATAGGTTGAGAAGGATGACTAGTATTAACTTTGTGTACATACCTATGGTTCTGCATTTTCTGTTGTGCAAAATTTTCCCTTTGGTTTCATAGAGCTTATGTTTTCTTGACTTCCAGACCACATCTTCGTTGCTTTTAGCCCTGGCACAAATCCTGCTCATATCTTTACAGCTGCAGTCAATACACAAGCAAATCCTACCACGGCCAGCTGGAGTCTGCTGTGCTCTTTACCAGGCACCAGTCTTTTTTCCTGCAGCAGCTTTGGGAATTGGGTTGCCAGGGTAGCTGAGCACTTAAGCTTTGCACTAAGTTCTGTGAAAATTATGGACTAGTTTTGTGGCTTTCTGTCTCTTGTGGACTCATATTTAGCACAGGAGCTGGAAAGTGTCTAAATACCTAGACACAAAGTATTATAACAATATTAATTAATTTATGATTTTGCAACACAGAAAATAATGTAAAAAACTCTCAGGACTCAGCAGTCTTTGGTTTGTGAAAGAATGAAAAATGCCACATCCTTTGTTTAATAATAAAATTCCTAGTAAGCATATCTTTATGGAGTCTGCACAGATTGTGTCTTATGCCTTGGTAGCAGTGATCAGAATGGGAAAAATATACTGAACTTTCAGAAGGAATATTGGAATCACAATGAGGGTACCACTAAACCACTCAGTGTGAGGAAATGTTACAAGCAGACTCTTTTGCACTAAATGATTTCTTTTCTTCTCATTAGGTTACAGGTGTAGGTGAAAAACAGTTACTCACAAGTAAAAGCAGAAGTCTTTTCTATGAGATACTCTGTGCTCTGGCTAGCCCAAAACGTGAGGACACACGGGGGTATAGCCTGCTTGCTGAGGTCACTGAGAAGTTTACATTTTCTCTGTTGACTGGGATAAAGTGTGGATCAGCGGGAGAAAGGTCAGTAAACTTGAATTTGTTTTGGAAATACAAGGCAACTTACCTATATAGAAAATTTAAATCACATTTTCAGAGAAGGGACTTGTCTGCCATCAAATATGTTGCCTATATGAAAAAGTCTTCTCTGGGGACACCCCTTTGTCACGGGGGAGAAGCTTGCATGCTCAGGTGAGGTTGTGTGCTATGCTGGCAGGGGTTTGTGCCTCTGGTAGGATCTCCCATGCCAGACAGGTCTCAGCTGAAGGGTCAGACAAAGTGTGTCCACAGACAGGATGGGCTTGTCAGCCCTCTGACCACCATCTTAGGAGAGAAATAACTCTAACCCCAAACCCGGGCAGATGGACCTCACTCAGTCCTGTGAGGCCATCCATCTAAGAGAAGGATACTGTAACCAAACCTACGTTCTGAGGTATTTGCTGTCACTGTCCAAGCTTGCTCAGCCCTGTCAGATGAACCTTAGGAGTAAAGGGTGGGGCCAGTTCTGTGCATGCTGTGTCTCACCTAAAAAATCCACTGTGCAGGCTCAAAGGGATCAGATCCACATTGCAAAGCCCTGTAGTGACAGGTGAGGGCCAAAACGGCAGGTGAGGAAGCACTGGAAGCTGCAGACCCAACCCTGCATGCAGGCAGTTCAGGACATTGGTCACTCGAGACTGTCATCTTGCAGCATCCTGAATGGCCAAGCTGGTTGTTTTTTTGGGTTTTTTTTCAGGAAAGTGCTGCTTTCTCCACACAGAGAGGGGTCTAGAAAAGGTGGCCTAACTAAATCTCATCTCCACCCTCCACCCGTTGGCTAACCATGGCCAATGGCCATCTTCTGATGTGGCCAAACAAAGACAAAACAAACAAATAATATTTATGCTGGAGAGCTATGTTCTAAGCCTTGGATAAGAGTTAGCAACCAAAAATTTCTACTGGCATTTTGTAATTCATATGAGCTTGGTATTGCTCACTTGAACATCATTTAAAAATTTTTAAAACTACTCATCGTTTCAAATTTCTGGTTTTATCTGCACATGCAAAATACCCCCTTGTCAGGCCAATGGGCAGGGGAAGTGAGTGACTGCAGAAGGAGATTATTCTCTTTTATGAGACAGATGGTTTTAAACAGTTAGTTTCTCCCACTGTGAATCTATTAAGCAACTGGTAGTTGAATGTGTATTCAGTGTTCAGAACTTGAAAGTTACAATTCTTTATTCCAAGCTTTTTTGCATCATCTGTTGGGGAAAAGAGATAAACCAAGATCATCCATTTCAATGCCTCTCCTTTTAGACTCATCTGTACATCCAGTTATAAAGATGAGTGTTTTGATAACCATGGAGTTTACCATGGAAGAGTTTCAGTTGCAGATCAAAAGGAGCAAATCCTAGAGGGGAAATGGAGAAACCGAAACACATGATTCAGCCTCTCTTTTCTTTCACAGAAACCGAAACAGTGTGTTATCAGCCTAAAAATGGTGAAAGAATAAAGTATTAACAAAACACAAACACGTTTTAGAGTCATTATGTGAAGCTTTGTTCTACTTAACAGCCCTATTGCTTTTCCATTTCAACAGAGGCCAAAATATCCTTGACAGCTGCCCGTACATTGCAATAATGGCTCACAACTGGTTTCCTCAGCAAATCAATGGACACAGATTTAATGGAAAAGATGGGGATTCTATTCAAGTACCTGAACATTTACTAGAGGTCTCTGTTTTATTATCACCTTCTCAAGAAGAGAACTGTGAATCCGTACAGTTCACAGAATACAGCAGTCAGCAGTGGTTCCTTACGGGAGATAAAGAACTTGCCCTGAAGAACAAGGTTTGATGATAATGCAGTTTGTTTTTTCAAAAATTTTTTTTAATCCAGGTATTGCTCAAAGCATCATAATATATTTCTAATATTGTGAATATTCTTATAGTCATTTCTATTTAAAATGAGCACTGTGTTGAATTTTAATGCTAAATTTATCCTTACATTGTACATGTTGTTTCAGGTTTTTTCTATGAGCTTGAAGGGTCGGAGTTCACAGCCTTTGAAAGATAACAATGAAGTAATTTATCGCATTTTTGCTACAGGAAGTCGGATTGTTCCACAAAAGTCTCTATGTCTCCTCTGGAATCAAGCTGCTGAAAGGTTATTTTATTGATTTGTTTAATTTTCCAGTTTCTACCATGAAGCTGTGTATTTGCCTAAGATGTGACAACTGCAATTAAATAATTTACACGTATAAGATTGATATATTTCCTATCTTTTT
>VWZD01012854.1:4154-17649 GCA_013396695.1 Sakesphorus luctuosus | reverse complement strand
ATTCTGAACGCTACTGTTCCTGCCTAGAGCTGATTGCTACTTTGATTTCCAGAAATAGGAGAAAACTGATGTTTGCTGCTAAGTTTCTGGTGCTTCCCCTGCTCTTCTGTAAAATCAGATGTGTATGTAGGGCAAGACTGTAACAGAATCTTTAAACAAAAGAAAAAGATAAAAAGCGTTTTCTTCCTAGGTGGCCTTTCTCAGAGCAAAGGCACTTTTGTGGTGGTGGAACAGAACTTCTTTTGTTCTGCAGTGCTTCCTGTCTGACAGATGTAGGCTGGTAATGTCAGCCTCATGTAGGAATAATGTTTTCTTTTTGTCTCGGCACAATAACCATTAGGTTCTGAAGTAAAATTACAGAAATAAGTCTTGTGCCCCCAGGATGGGGTTGTAAAAGTATGTATTAAACATAATTAGGAATCTAATTGGGTGCCTAAAGTTAAGTGATATATATGCATATGTAAGTAATTAAATTATATTGGAAAGTATTTTATTTGTCCAGATCTGTGCTCTGCTCCCTAGATTATAGGCACAATTTATTCTGCTACTGTTTGAAAATGCTTGCTTTCCAGGTAATTTCCTTATTTTTATTTTGTGTGGGGTTTGTTTTGGTTTTTTTTTGGTTGGTTGGTTGATTGGTTAGCTGGGGTTTTTTTTGTTTGCTTGTGTGGTTTTTTTCCTTTTTATTGTGAGGTTAAGAAAGCTTAAAAAACTACCTGTGGAAAATCCAAACCAGTTAGGAAAATACCAAAAGTACATGTCAGGGAGAAACTTGAACCTGACTTATGCCTGTGAAATTTGTTACAGTTAAACACCCTGAGGTCAGAAATCACTGGAAGTTATCTTTGTCTGCTTATAAGAGCTAATGAGCTGTGCAACTCATTGGGTTGAAGTCACTAATTAACTGATTTGAAGCAGCTTTGTGTAGTAGATTTTCATGTCTTAATCTCTCCTCAGCAGAAAATGCCATGATCTGGCGAACTTTAAAAGCTTCTCTTGTTAGTACAACCAGCTGTTGGGGAGAAACCAAGGAATCACACTTGGTATAAAATGGCATTCCCAATCAATCTGATGATCAAAAAGAGGATGAACTTCTACTAAACAGTCAGGGCACAGGCAACAATCAGCCACCACAGTATTTCCTACTTCCTGGTTGTTAACAAAACTGTTTTCAGAAATTTCTGTTTAAATTGCCTACACATGAGAAAATTTGGGGAAAAGGCAGTGGTACGGGACTGCAGAACAGCATACCAGATGTGGGAATGAGGTTGGTTTCAGTTCATTCCTGGTGAAAGTCCCTTGAATAGCCCACTGAATAGTGAAATTATCAAGTTCTTAATTCTAGGCCCAAAGCCTGGCCTTACACAACAGAACGTGTCAAATTTTTGCAGATTTAGCAATAGAAAAATGCCAGCACTAGAGGTGTGAAGGAAAAATGGGCACAGGCCACTGGAACAGTATCCCAGAAGAGGAATTTCCAGTTTATCATTAGGCTGATTTCTTGTCTATGGGCCTTCTAGTCTAAATATTTTAAAATATTTTTCCAGTGCTTGTTTCAATCAATAGCAATTCCTTGTCTTGCATCAACGCTGCTCCCATCTCACTTTTTTTTAGGCTGGTGTTGGGTAACATTTAACTGTATACCCTGTGGAGAAGGGAACAGTCTCCGTGTCTCAGTAGCTCCAGCTAGAAATAGGGGATTTCAGTTGACACAACCTGTCAGCTGATAGAGAGGAGCTTACCTGTGGCTACTGCCTTACTGATGTTTGACTAGGGAACAGTTGTACTGGGTTGGATTACTGCAACATTGTTTAGTACAGCCGTGTGGGCGTGTGTTCTTTCGGACAAGAAGTTCAGTGTCACTCAGGCTCATCATGGATTTAATCTGAACTTGTCTTCAGAATTCACTTCTGTGAATCACTCCTGCTGCAGTGATTGATTGCTTACTGTCTCCCATGTGTGAGCAACAGATAAACTGTTGCCAGTAAAGATTACAAGGAGGATGCAGGTGAAATTGTGTTGCAAGTCCCTGTCATTGTACTGAAAATACTGACTTCATACTTGTTAAACTTGGAGAACTTTGTCTGCAGGGATGGTATGATTTGAATTGGTAAATACAGGCAATAGCTTCACTGTTAAGGAAGTCCTTCCTTTTTCAGAGTTATTGAATAACATGTGCAAGTAGCCAGAGTGATACCTGTGCATGCACATGTGTGCGTGTATATGTGTTTTTCTGGAATCACAGCTTCAGGTACTCTATAACTTCAAACTTAGTTCTTTGCTTTTGTTTATTCTTGACCATTCAGCATATAATTTTCATACTAAGCATTATTTCAAGTTAATTTCTTCAGACACAGTTCTTCAGCTAGTCATTCCTACAGCTTCATGCAGTACATGGAAGAATTTTAAATAATTTTAAATTTTTTTTCAGACTTAGATTAGAAGTTCCTGATAAGGACTTCCTGTTTTCATACTGCATGTCTACTACGTATTTCAGCATAGATGGAATTACAAAAAATGAAAACACGTGTCTGGGGTTTCATGTTTGGATACTTCTAAAATGTTATACTTTAATCTATTATATCAATTATAAACATTGTCCTGTTGTAGCAGTATATCAAATTGTTGAAATCTACTTGTTAGGAAAGCAGTAACAGACTTCTCTGATACAGGTATGGATACGAGTAAGCTACTCATATTAAACATGACAGAAGGATTCTTAAGAGTCATTCAACCATAACCAACCAACAGGACACTGTTCTCAAAGTGCTGTTTCAATGAAAGCCTTCCTTCTTTATGTTTAGAAATGGAAGGGATTCCAAACAGAAAATCACAATGGGTTTAGTACAGTGCTGTAAGGGGAAGTTCTTAGTGTACCTCTTGGGATGCAGTGTGTATTTGTGCAATGTATTTACATTGTCTTTCATAAATAGCTGATTGCTTTTGTTGTTCTCTCGCTCCTTTTCACTGTGTAGCCGCCCTCAGAAGGTGTGTCTGTGTCCGTTCCTGCCCGTACATCCGTTAAAGGTCTCCACCTGCTTGTATATAATTCAGCATCCAGCAGAGGTGAGTAAGGCTGTGGCAATTGTTGAGAGTTCAGCTGGAATCTTAATGCAGCACATGATAGACAAGGGGAGACATCTGTGTTGTTAACATCATTGCCAGGCTTCCAACCCCAGCCATCAGCTGAGTACCACACAGCACTCGCTTACTTTCCCCTCTGCCCGCTGGGATGGGGAGAAGAATCATGGAAAAAGGAGTAAAAACTCATGGGTTCTTACATAAGAATAGTTTAATAATTGAGACAAAGTAAAATATAATAGCACTAATAATACTAATGATAATAATAACAATAATAATTGCAGTAAAAAGCAGAGAGAGAGATAAAACCCAAGAAAGGCAAGTGATGCACAATGCAATGCTCACACCCCACACATGGACCAATGCCCAGCACATCCCTGAGCAGCAATTTTGTGGCTCCTGGCTATCCGTAGTTTATATACCGGGCATGACATTCTGTGGCATGGAATATCTCTTTGGCCAATTCAAGTCATATGACCTGGAGATGCTCTCTCAGGTTTTCTCGTGCACCTCCTCAGTGACAGCGGGTGAGACACTTAGAAGTCCTTGGCTTAGGGTAAGTGCTACTTTACACACTAGTGTTTCAGTTGTTTCTATGAACTTGATTTCAAAACAAAACAGTGTTCTAGCTACTGGGAAAACATGAATTCTGTCCCAGCCAAAACCATTGCAGTCATATAATGATTTTTCCTTTTTAAAATTGATGATTGAATGCCAGTTCAGCTGACTTACTGTATTTTTTGTTCAGTTCTTCTGATTTATTGTGTCTTTTGAAATCACATCTTATTTCTGCAATTTCATGCATACAAGACATCTCATCTTATCTGAATAGTCCTACTAGACTCTGAAACTACTTGCTTTAGTACAAATTGTAAAAATTAATTACATTAATTAACATTAAGTAATATTTTTGTTAAATAACATTAAATAACATAAAGGCACATGGTGTGTTTCTTGGGGTGTCCTATGCAGGGCCAGGAGTTTGATGCTGATGAGTCCTTTCCAACTCAGCATATTCTAGTGTCTCACAGAGGTACTTAAGAGCTGATCCAGGGAGAAATATGTTTTGATTGTAACAGTGGTCTTTTATAGATATTAGTGATGTGTTGAAAATATAAATTAAACAATGCATCTTAGTGATGTCCTTAGCTACTTACCCAGTGGAAAACTATTTAGCTTCAGAATAGTATATTTTGGTTTACCAATTGGACAATATATATTAATGTTTTTCTTGTCTGTTCGCAGTGGACTATGGAGGTGGATCATAAGGGTTTTGGAAACTGGTCTGCGGCTACACAGATTTGGGTAGATGGTGGGCCTTCAAATTAGTCTGTGAAGTTCAGAAACCTGTACTGTTTGCTTGACATTATACAGTAGCACAATCAACCTACACAGAGTCTTTCCCTCGAGGAACTTAAGCAGAATGCAAAAAAGCAAGTTTAAAAAGTCTTCCGTCACCGGGAAACAAAACAGAAGCTGTGGCATATTTGGGCCCTAAGTGGGAAAACTGTAATTTTAATTGACTACTTGTAATAGTAATACTCTTGTTATTTTAGGAGTACTTGCATATATGTTGATGTCACTTGCCAGGAAAAAGAGGTTTAAAAGAGTGCCAGAGACTTAGAACTGGCACTTAAATTATGTTGAATTTCCTATTTGTGGTGGAAGATATTAGTAAATGGTGGCAGATTCTTTATTAGATTTCATATGCCATACCTGTGCAGTCTGAATGGCTATCCACAATTTTTATTAATCAGCAATCACAACAGTTGCCTGTTACAGTGGGATGCAAATTTTCCATTAGTATGTATTACATAATGATAATTCACACAGTAAACAAATACAGAAGACCATTATCTGACTATATGAGGCCACTTGGCTTATCAGAGATAAATCCAGTCAAATGGTAGGAAGCTGAGAATGTCTTAAAATGGTCTTTGAAAGTTTTTTCTTAGATGATCACAGGTAATGCTTTTGATTCCATAACAGCAGAGGCATACCTGAAAAAAGGTAAATTCCCTTTGCTTGTAGCCACTCCTAGTCAAAACAGCTGGTCTTGAAGGCAGATAAGCTTTCTGGACTGCATCTGATCCTTCAGTCTGCCATTTCAATATAGATACACTCTTAAGAGTCCATTTCAAAAATATCTTGTTGAACTAACCAGATACTGTACGTCAGTCCCACCTGTCATCCTTAATGTGCTTCATTACTTACTGACTTTGGAAGTCTGCAGTGCAGTGAAGCAAGCCTGCAACTATGGTTAAATGATGCTATTCAAACTTATGTTCAGGCAAGATAATAATGTAAGAAGCAGGAGCAGCATTCCCTGTGCTCTGATGAATGTGACTAGACCTCCACATTGATACTTTCCAGAGGCAATGCTGCCAGATAGACCTGTGCACGTATCAGGTATCCTGAAAGAGGGAGGAATCTACTTACTGTAGAGCAGTGAATCACAAGTGAGGAATTATTTGCATAATAGGTACATATTTTTATTTGTGAAGGAATCCAAAGAGAATTTAGCATTCCATATCAAAGGGTAAATACTTGTTTGCAGATCACTATTACTGTACCACTGTTCATCAAGAGAGTAATTTAAAAACTAAATATATAGGAACCCAGCATCAGGACTGGTGCAAAGCTGAAGGACTTATTTGCCTAATCTAATTTGGTTTTCTTCTTGGCATATAGATAAATGTGTATGTAAATATATATATGTGTGTGTGTGCATATATATATATATGTAGAAGTAAATAAAACGATTTTGTTATTTTTCTTGCTTCATGCCTGCTCTTACGATCCATAGGACTGGTCAGTGGCATAGCTAGGTCTACAAACCCCTGCAGACTTTTGTCTTACCTTTGCCTTTCATCATTCTTGGAGTGGTTGCCAGTACAATGTAAGCCATTAATGTATTTTTCAGAACCTGAGCAATAGGTATAAGTCAAGATAGAATGCTTAAAGCATAGCAGAGGGCATTTGTTTAAGTTGTTTTTGTTCCCTGCCTCCTTTCTTTCTGTGTGTGTAAGACTTTTCCATGTTAAGTGTCTGAGAATAAAATTTAAATTGTGTATATTTAATGATTTTATATATTGATCTAATGCCAGTAATTAGCTTTGCCTTGCTCATTATAGTATTTCTACTGTGTAGTATTCCTTATTGAACAGCAAGAATCAAATGTAAGGGGAAAATTCGTGCTGTTTGTCCTAACCAGCCAGAAACAAAAATGAAGGAAATACATATCTCCTGGCTTTAATAAATATTTTTATTAGTTTGAACTGTCTCATTTATTGTGGATGGATAATGCTGTGGTAACCAAAATTACCACAAGTTCCCAGAAAAGAAAAAGAGCACACACAAGCAAGTTCTTTTTAGTCTGGCTGGAGTGGAGTTAACTTTTCTTAAGGCAGCCCCCACAGTACAGTGGCAGCATTTTGCACTACTGCTGAGCAGCACTCGCACAGCATCAAGGCTGTCCACCCAAAATTGCCCACAGAGGCCAGCAGCCTGGGGGTGGGCAGGAGAGACTGGGAGGGGACATAGGCAGAAGAGCTGACCCAAGCTGATCAGAGGGGTTATTCCATACCATTTGAAACAGTGAAACCAGGGAGTGGGGGGCTGGGGAATGGCATCTGTTACTAAAGCATTTGTCTTCTCTGGGAACTGCTATATGTGCTGAGGCCCTGCTTCCCAGGAAGTGGCTGGACTTTGCCTGCTGATGGGAAATGGAGAATAAAATACTTTTATTTTCCTTTGCTTCCACCCATGGCCTTTTTGACCCATGAGCTCATTTTCATCTTATTTTCTCTCCCCTGTCCTGCTGAGAAGGGGGACTAACAGATCTGCTGGGTGGGCATCTAGGGGCCAGCAAAGGTCAACCCGCCACATAAGTCCTCCAGTCCTGTTCCTATTTATGTACTCAAATAGTCAAATAATGAATAAGAGAAGAGTTCCAAATCACTATTAGAACACTGAGAAAAACATTTTCAAACCAGTAAATGAAAAATTGCTGATATGATGACAAACAGGTTATATATGTTCTAGTTAAATACAGATTCTTTAATGAAGAAAATTATGAACAAATGAAACCTTTCTTAATGTTAGACTTAGCTGTTCTTAAGCTATTGTTCTTAATTCCTTTCATCTTTGCATTTTGTGTTTTATCTTCCTATAAGCATATATTGTTTTTAGATTGGAAAACTCCATTTTCTGGGTAGGTAAGAGAAAGTATTTATTTGATATGAAAGGTAATTCTGAAGCTATTATAGGACATTGGAGGGAACAATTGAATAACTTCTCCTGACTGATGACAGCTCTTTTGGTTTTGCTTACCAGAGACAAATAATTGATTTTCTTCCAGTTCCTTTATTGCTACATTTTACATTCTTATGAAGAAGAGAGACTTCTCACTAGTGAATTGAATGTTATTTAATTATGATGAAATAAAGACAAATAACACTGTACCACTGTTGATGGCTTATTCTGCTTTGCTGAGGTAGAAGAGATTGATGACAGTTTAAAGGATATTTCTCCCTCTCTTTGCTGGCACTTTTCTCCCAAGGTACTTTGATCTTCATTTGTCCCTAGAAGACATTATACTGCTGCTGCCATGAGAAATGGTGGTGAATGTAGCAGGACAACTTA
The DNA here is from genome assembly GCA_013396695.1 of Sakesphorus luctuosus. Taxonomy (NCBI): domain Eukaryota; kingdom Metazoa; phylum Chordata; class Aves; order Passeriformes; family Thamnophilidae; genus Sakesphorus; species Sakesphorus luctuosus. Next base: position 9,924 of record VWZD01012854.1, on the reverse strand, counting down.
TTCCTTCAACTCCACGATGTTTTATTTATAGAGGATCAGTAGATAAGGATCAGAAAAAGCAAAATTAATAAACATTTTAGGCAACAGTAATAAAAGTTTTCACAAAACTATTTTAACAGCATTTTGGTAGCAAGACAATGTGAGAGTGTGGGCAGCTGCACATTGATACTGGTGGAAAGTAACATCTGCCCAGAGGAAGTTAATCAGAGCCTCACATGTTCACAAATACTGTGTTGCTGAGATACGGCTCTTAAATCAAAAGGCAGACCAAAACTCTCCTGGGTTTTCATTAATTAGGACCATAGTTTAGGGACCGATGTTTGAATTTTCATTGTCTGAATCATGAGACTTTCAGGTTGAAAGTATTGTAAGAACTCATTTCTTATACTGGTTTTAGGGCTTTCATAATCCTCACCTGACATCTAATGTCTTGCCTCCTGCTAAATTCAGCTAGTAACCTTCCTCTGTTCATCTTATGATAAATAAAGTAACTGAAACTCTCATTCAATTTTTATATTGGCTTGCTGTCTTCATTAAATGCAAGATAAAACTATACTTCTACTTCCTTGATGGGAAAAGAAAAAAAACGAACATCCCACAAACTGAAGTTCAGTTTGCTGTAATTCTTGTCTAGATGAGAAGTTTGTTCCCAGCTGTGTTAAATAAAGCACAGAAATAAATTGCTCTGTTTGAGGAGTGGATAGTTTTGCTTCAGCTGTTATTACTTCTCTCTTCCTCCACTTTCCGAAGTCTTGCTTCCACACAGCTCTCTTTAATGTGCTTTGAGATCTGAAGAGCCCCTGCTCCTCACCCAGGCATGGTGGTCACCTTCCTCATCTGTGACACAAACATGTAGGCAAAGGCCTGGTCAACACAGCCTGAATGGCATGAGTTGGAGGATTGATGGCAGTGTAGGTGTCATTGTCCTGGTTACTGTGAAATGAAGTGACAGCAGAGTGGAGTTGTTTGCATTTCACACTGCCTGGCCTGATACATCCAGTGCTTTTATTTTTAGCATCTGTTTGTGGCAATCAAGTCCTCTGCTCTTTTTCTGATACAGAGACATTAGCTTCCCAAACTGTTACATTAATGCGAATGCTGGTTTTTTTGCTTTTTCTTTATTTTTCTGTTAAATTTTGTTACTGTTTTTGATACTGCCAGGCTAGTTAAAATGTAAGCTGATGACCATCGGTTAGTTAAGACTAAGTTCAATACTCTCAATCAAAACAATACCATTTGAAGCATCAAGATTTCTTTTTCATCTAGATTTTTTTTCTGCTATGTGTTAAGGTTTTTTTTCTGTATCTGTAGTCAAAAGAATTTAATGGAAAATGGAAACTTAAACAATTCATAGAAGCCTTTCTTGATTTTATTCAAAAGTAACTTTTTTTTTTACAGGAAAGTCGAGTGCTAAGGACGGTACCTTTGCTAGCGGCTTGTCTCCCTCCAGACAAATGTAACCTTTTAGTTGGTCGACGTTTTAGTGAAGACAGGTAAGCAGGATTGCCTGTGCAATTTCTGTTTCTGTGTAAACTATAGAGGCTGTTTTTCAGTGTCTTTATTAACAGCCAATAGTGTTCTTAATTTTTATTTCAAGTGTGCATTTTTACTTTTGATACAACCTTCTGATTTCCAAAGGTAGTCAGAAACATTTGATATTCTTCCGCTAGTTTGTGGTATTTACTCTCTCAGTTTTGTGTTCTTGAAAGTTTCAGGTTGTTACTCTCAAACTCTCAGCTGTTTGTCTTTCTGTTCTCACCTGGTACTGGCTTTGTCTTGCTATTTTGTTTGGGTTTTTCTTTTATTTGGTTTGTCTGACTAACCCTTTGGTGTCACTGAAGTAAAACTAGTAGTTTTTACTTTGGTGTGGGAATTTGACAAGGGAGCCCCATGGGGAAAAACTCTTACAGATTGTATTTTTTTTCAAAAGAAAGCATCAGTTTCAGAGGTTTTTTTCATTTTTTTTTTTCTAATATTCTGAGACCTTGGAAGATACTGCTCCTTCATTTACCATCTTTAGTCTTCATTAGATGAAGTCTTAGAAACCAGTTCTTGGTACAATGTCAGTGAAATTTTGCTACATACATTTGCAGGAAAGCAAATAGAAGTAATTAATACTTATGAAGGAAATTAATTCTAAAATTGAGTTTAATCCTTGGAGAAAACTTTCTATGGGATTCAGTGAACAAAAATGTTGGGAGTTAATTCAGAAAGGCACTTCCACATGTTTATGCTGCTTGTATATTACTTAGAAAACATTAGAAATACATTGCTTTTCTTCTAATCTTCTGTGCTAATAACTCTGATAATTATCTAAAAGTTCCAGGCTACAGGGAAATTATACTGTGCTCCTGTTAAACGTGGAAATGAAGCAGCTTTTCAAACTGATATTCACCGGGTGGAATGCTGTCAATACAGTCTGCTTCTAGTAAATCTCCTTCAAATTTTTTTTAGAAGCAGTGATTACAGTGTTAAACCTTTTCCAAGTTTGAATTCAGGGATATTTCTTTAACATAAAGAGTCCTTTTTAGGCCAGAACCACTTGTGGAACATCTCAAAATTTTTTAAATAGATTCATAATTATGTAGTTCCTGTTAGGTTTTTTTTTTGCCATAAAACATACTGGAGGTGGTAAAAGAACCAAAACTTTTCCTTGGGTAATTTGAATTTTGGTGATCTGTCTCACCCAGATGCAGGGCTAAGACTAATTCAGTGGTTGTCATGGCTCCACTTTAAGCATCTGCGTTATGCCTACTTTGTACTGTGGATGTGATACTGCAGAAATTGGAAGTGCTCAGTCATTAAGTTTGTGCCCACCTTCCTGGGAAGGGGACAGATGAGAAGAGGAGATAAATTATTTTCCAGCTTTATAATGTGTTACTTTTACATTTTTTCTTAGCTATAAGTGTGTTCTATCAATGTTTTAATCAATATGCCTTTTTTGTAACAACAAAGGAACAGGCATCTGCAGATGGGTAGAAGCATCTCAGTGTTTACTGTAAATGGGAAGGGCTGCACTGGTCCCTGCTCTTTGAAGGTGAAAAATCTCTGCTAATGGGATTTTTAAAGTCTCATAAATTGCAGTGGTTCAGCTTATGTTTTATGACATATTAAACTAAACAGGACTTAAGTTTGTTTTCTGAATTTCTTAAAAGCCTTGTTGTTGGTAAGTAATTTGGTAGCTGCTGTACAAATGGCTTAATCAACCTTGTCCCCTCTTGGGGCAAGACTTCCGTCTATGTTACTTTGAAGCAATAAATTGTTAGTGAATGCTTCCTGATACATTTTAGGAGTATCATTGTTTTGAGGCACATTAAGGCCGTACCTTTGCTATGTTTTTGACATCATCTGATACTATTTATGTCCTTTGCTACTTTCACCAGAAGTTTGTGGTTTGGAAAGGAATAAACCTGTATAACTCAAAATCTCTGCTTGTGCTGATCTGGGGATAATGTGATGCACACATCCATTCTCTGCATATATGCAAAAGCCCTACCATGCAACAGACCTGGGAAAATGATACCTTGATCATTGCCCACACTTTTGTAAATTATCCACATAGGATGGTAGTGGACATATTTGTATTATCACAGAATCCAGCCTCTCTTGGCAACACCTCTGAAAACTTAGAACACTTTGAGGCAACTTGGTGAGCATAAGTAATTATCATTATGGATTTGAGTGGAAACTAAGCCATACACAGGAGCTGATTTTGTTTAAAGTCTCCATCACAGCAGCTGCAGCAGTGGCATTCCAATTGGCAAACTGATGGTTGTGAATCTGTACCTGTCAGGGGAGGTTGCTTTCATCTGGAAGTTGCATCTCAGCTGGATAGCATTTTAGTCTTCAGTGCCCTTGAAGAGGAAGGGAAGTTTGCTATCCAAGTGTATCTTGGTTATTTTTCCTATGCTTTGTAATCAGCATCCAAAATGTATAAGGAATGCAGAGGGACTTTATGAAGAGGTCCACACAGAATTGCATCCTTCAGAGTCATGATTTGAATCAAAGCTTAGCAGTTAGACCTTGTGATGTTTATGAAAGTAAGACTGAAAATATTAATTGTTGGGTTTTTTTGAACTTGTGTTTGGGTAAAAGGCTAAATATAAAGCCCTTTTTTATCTTTTTTTTTTTTTAATCATTTCCTCTACTCAGTTCCTTCTTGGGTACATATTTTCTTGTGGTTGAAAACTGATACACAAATTATATAGATTAAATTTACCTTATTCTTGATAGATCTATATTGCAGAAAAGCTAAAGAATCAACTCTTGGAAGCCTTTCCAGAAGTTGATATCTTCAACATATAATTGACAAAGAAATGGTAAAGATGAGAAGAAAGTAATTTTTTAAGAGCTAATATGTAATTTTTCCTTGTCTTGTTCATTCTTTCTGCAATCTATCACTTTAATTCTACTGAAAATATGCAATGTTTGCATGGTGACTTGGCTTGTCAGATGGCATTTCTGAATTAAAAGACCAGATGTGTTGATCATCTGGGTTTTTTCCCCAAAGTACTCAAAAGACTGATTTTTTTTTTGTATTGATTACATTATTAGTATCAGACACTGGGATTAATCTTTGGTGTCCTAAAATGATTAAGCTAAACCTGAACATTTTGATATCAGTACTTTGTTGTTGTTTCACCCCAGCCAGCCACCAAGCCCCACACAGCAGCTTGCTCGCTCCCAGATCAGTGCAATGTGGGAGAGGATCGGAAGGGCGAGAGCCAGAAAACTCATCAGTTGAGATAAAGACAGTTTAATAGGGAAAGGAAAGGCCATGCACACAAGCAAAGAAAAACAAAGAATTAATTCACTGGTTCCCACAGGCAGACAGGTGTTCAGCCTCTGCAGGAGAGCAGGACGCCATCACGTCTGATGATGATTTGGGAAGACAAACACCATTACTCAAAATGTCTCTTCCTCCTTTTTCCCCTCATTTTATATACTGAGCATGGTGTCATATAGTCTGGAATCCCTTTGGTCAGTTTGGGTCACCTGTCCCAGCTGTGTCTCCTCCCAACCTCCCAACTTCCTTGCAGTGTGAAAAGCATAAGGAGGCCTTTGCTCTGTGTAAGCTCTGCCCAGCAATAACAAGAACATCTCTATATTATCAACCCTATGTTCAGCACAGATCCAAAACACAGCCCCATAGCAGCCACTGGGAAAGAAATCAGTGCTACCCCAGCCAAAGCAGGGGTGATGTTGCAAAACCAGCATTTTTGTGACTTGTTAATATTTGTTTTTTTCTTTCCTTCCTTCGCTGAAAATGGAATGTTATTGTTAATACACAGGAGCAGGGGTGGTTAATACAAAGGTTTGGGGAGGAAGCGGGGTAGCTAGGGTATTTGTTGTTTCAGTTTTTCTGGGTAATTATTCTTTTGTGTATACAGAGGTAAGGTGTAATTTATATAATGGACAGACACTGTCCAGTGTGGTTTTCTGGAACTGCAATTGCAGAAGCATTTACAATTGACGGATATCTTTTTAGATTCTTTCTATATAGAGATGAAACTTCAAAAAAGTGGAATGCAGCAGGGGAGGGATAAAAGTGTGCTAATGTCTTCTCCTAGCATTGTTCATAGGATCATATGTAACAATTGCAGTATATTTGAACAGTAGGTTTGCTATTCACTATGGAAATGTTAAGGCAAATAACTTTAGTGTCATATTTGTATATAAAATATAATTTATTGGAATCGTGTTCTTTCTAGGCTACTAATAAAATTTTTTAGGCAACTAGTTTTGAATAATAATACTGTTCCATTCAACA
>VWZD01012850.1:0-37131 GCA_013396695.1 Sakesphorus luctuosus | reverse complement strand
CCACCCACCCTGCTCACTTTTTTCTCTGTCTTTATTCTTCCTTTGTCCTCTCACCCTGTTCTTTGAATTTTTGCAGGTGTAGATGGAGTCAGGACCACAGTTCAGTGTTATTCTCCAGTGCCAGCTCAGTGTTCTAAGCATTAGGAGTGTTACCCCTGGGTTTTTCTTACATGGCAAACCATGTAACAAGTCGAAATACAGGTCAGCTAAAAACACCTGAAACTTGGCAGGCACTTTATTAACTGTTACTCTCTGGCTTTGAGATGACTTGGGGATTCAGTAAATGGGTTAAGGAGTTTTCCCATCAAGGTCAGTAGTAGGAATCTGGTGCGAAGTGGCAATAAACACAAGGCGTTTTCTGGCTTACAGGAATCAGTGAGTTTTGGTTTAAGCTCCTGTTGCAGGAACAGGAACATTTAAAAAGCCTCTAATAACAAGGATGAAGAGATTGGGGGGTTTTCCTTTCTTTTTTGCTTGTTGTTGACAGGACAGTGTATGAATGAACGCTAACAGGACTGTTTTCTCCAAAGCAGGGTATGGAAAATAAAGGCAGGGATAACTCCATCCAGATGGAATGGTATTGGTGCAGTTCCAAGTGCCATGGGACAGCGGCTCCTGGATGCTGTCCTTCATATTTGCAAAATCCTTGGGATTAGGAACATCCATGAAGTCCAAAGCATGCACTCTACGATCATCTGATTGAGTTTTAATAGTGGAAAATCCAGCTGGATTCTTTTTCTGTTGAAGAATCTTTGGAAAAAACATTCCCAGAGTGAGCACTGAGGCTTGAGAGATGTCACTGTTGAGAGATACTTTTCCAGACAGAGGTGTGAGGATCCAACTTTCAGAGTCCAGTGCAACTCAGCTAATCCTGAATGTCTAAAACTGAGCCACTGACCAATCCTAAGACAGGTGGACACTTCCATTAGAAGGTTGATCACCTTCTTTGCTCATTTATCAGGGGATGGGTTTAATCACACTCTGAGATGCAGATATAGAGGGGGCTGTTTACAAGGATTTCCATTACCTGGCTTGCAGACAATTTGTCTGGGATCCACCCTTCTAATTTAAGCTGTCCGTATTTAGTGTTTCCATCAGGTGCCCATTGTAGTAATGCAGAATTAGTCAGCACATTCAGAGAGCACAGGTATGTGATTCATGAAACCTCAGAGAAGCATTTTCTTAAGGATAAACCAACTCTTGTCTTGAATTTCATCAGTGTCACTGACTCAGTCCCCTCTGAGAAGAAAAAGAGCCTGGGCTGAATTGTTCAGTAGTCACTTCCCTTGTGGAAATGCACAAATGGTGGGGCAAATCCCATTCCTAAAGATAAATCAGATGAATACTATCCAGAATGTATGAGATGAGGTCAATCTTCACTGCCTGGCCATAGAGATGTTACCCACCTGGTAATCAGATATGCCAAAGTACTTGCTCTGCTGTAGTTTCAGAGCATTCCTGTTACAAAGGCAATAATGTTGCTGACAGTGAGGGAACTGCTGTGGAAAAGATATTGGGAAAGACTTTTAATGGATTATCTGCCACAGATGTCTTGGACTTTTTGAAGTCAAGCAGTAAGAATAGAAATTAAAATGAAGCATGCCCAAGACCTGACTTTATTCCACACTGTCTTCTGAAGAGAATTGAGAGGTCTAACTTGACCTACAAGGTCCTTAAAATGTTGGATGTCATTCTTACGTGTCCACTGTCACACCAGGGAGATGAACATGAGTTGAACACTCATCCAGCTGGAAGAGGGAAGAAGGTTGGTATCAGAGCTTCCCTTCTGTGCACAGCATTTGAGTGGCCCGGATTATCTTGCATCTGTGGACCTGTCAGACCTGCCTCAAAGCTCAGCAACTTGACATGGGCTGGCACACCACAAGGCGTGGGGCTCTCAGATGAGTTCCTTGTTTTCTTGTTCCCTTGATTTACTCCAGGGTCACATATGGCTTGGCGAGGTGCTGGGGTTTATTTCTGTCTGCACATCCAAATGCATCAATATAATTGTTGTTTCCAGGCCCTGGCTACTTCTTTAGTTGAGAAATATAACTCAAACAGTGATGAATTCTCAGTTCATGCCCATAAATTGAGACTGTGAACTCAACCCTGGGTTATTATGGTTCATTTACAGATGATCAGTTGGAAGGATGGAGAAGGACTCCAGTGCTGCTGCCAGCAATATGTTGATGAGCTCCACTGCCTCACAGTGATGTTTCCAACCCTTGTTGTAATCTGTCAGGGTGCCTACAAGGAAAAGCATCTGGCTCAAACTCATCCCAGCAAGACTGAACACATCCTGACTTTAAAAAAATACAAATACACCAAAACTTGAGAAACTCCCTTTGTCACTTTTTTTTTTTTTTGAAATTTGCTTTGTCATTGTGACCAAGGACTTGTTTTCATCTGTTGTTTACTGCAAACACTAATTCAAAGCCTAACCCCTGGATTTAACATTGCCTGGATTTAACATCAAGCTGGTCACTGACAGACTTCCTTCAGTGAGCAGGAGGAAAAGGAAAGAGAAAGGAACCAATACAAACATGTCGCTATGGAGAAAATTAATAGAATGCTCATTGTGCATAACATGACTTAAAAAGCATAGAAATCCTCAAAACAGGGGGAAAATATGGGGAAAGTTTGAAACAGATTCAGTATTTGAATTAACATCAGATGTGCCTTCTTTTTGTCAGAGGAGGTGAAATTCAACTATTTTTTTCTTTTCTTTTTCATTGTACCTCCTCTCTCTCTCTTTTTTCTCTCTCTCTCTCTTTTTTTTTCCCCTCCCAATAAAATAGAAGTCCAAAAATAGCAAGAGTGGGAAAAGTAAACTGGCAGGTATTAATTAACTGGACAGGTAGCAAAAGTAAAGCCTCCACAGCAATGTACTCTGGAAATCTTGGAGCAGAGTAAGAGGGGGAAAAGCCCATTTAAATATTTAAATAATTCTATATTTTTTTAATCAGTTTTCTTATAGAGTTAGAGGAAAGAAAGATGGATTTCACATTTGGCTTTTATCCTTCTCTGATGAATTTCTTGTCTTGATAGACTTGTTGCTTTTGCACCCAAACCAACAGAATTTCCTGTATGAACACAGTCAGTGCTCTGATTTGGGTGTGCCACTGCCTTACTTCCCCCTGCCTGCTGCTATTCCAGGACCTGAATGCCTTTGAAAAATGGGGCTTCATGACATGAATACAAACACAAAATTAGGTTATTATTTAACTCTCCTTTCCTTTCGCTACATCTAAAGATCATAAGCTGGTTTTGCTCATTCATAAACTCACCAGGATATATTTTTAAACACTCATGAAAACCTGACCCTGATTCTCTGTATTTCACCTTATAAATTCAAAGATTTTCAAAGTCACTCTTATTTACCTGATATAAGACATGGGGATGTTTAGAGGGCCAGGCACCACTTCCTTGCCCCTGGCAAGTGTTTTCCCACAGATCCACAGCATGTCAGACACATCTTTCTCCATGTATTTCCCCCAGGTCTGCACAACTGGAACATAAGATACTAGGAAAAGGTCTTTACTGTGAGGTTGGTGAGTTACTGGATGAGGTGGTCCAGAGAACTCATGGATGCCCCATCACTGAAAGTGTTCAAGGTCATGTTGGATGGAGCTCTGAGCATCCTGGTCTAGTGGAAACTGTCCCTGCCCATGGCAGGGGGCTGGAACTACATGGTCTTTGAAATTTCTTTCAACCCAAAACATTTTGTGATTCTGTGATTCTACTACAGAGGGATTTTCCCAGGACAGCTCCAAAAGCTACAAATCTAGTTTTCCACTTATCTGGTAGGGAAGGCAAGAGAAAGGTCTTTTTTTTTTTTCCTTACAGAGTCCCATTACTGTACTTGACCTTTTAGGGGAGCAGAAGTCAAGTTTCTATGATCTTTTCAGTTCTTATTTGTTTCTCCTAAGACTGCCAACCAGGAATTCAGATGTCAGGCTCTTCCAGGGAAGAACTGAGAGCTGAATCATGTACTATAAACACATAGACATGACCCTGACTTAGGGCTTTGTACTCTGTGATCAACCACCATGTCATCCACTGTCAGCCCTGAGTTAGAAATTATCAAGGGTTGTGGTTGATCCAAGGCTGGAATTGAGTAAGAAACCAAAAAAAATATAGGACAACACCACAGAGGGCTGATTGCCTTAAAATGATAACGAGACTATTTTTTTCATTTCCCAGGAGACATAATTGTGGAGGTCACCTTCTTTCTACTCAGTGTGTCAAAACAATTTCCAGGTCTCTCTGTGGAATTGCCACCAAGGTTAATTTAGTGTCATAAGTCTAAATTTCCCAAGTATCTCCTTCTGAAAACAATACAATATGATAGAAGCAAGGAATCAGCCAAAATTAAATCATCCTAAGACTGGTTGCTTCTGTCTGTCTCATACTTATTATCTGTAAAATAACTCAGGAGTATTACAGAAAAGAGGAATATAATTTGACATTATTAATTTCATCAATCAATCTCTTCACCTGTGCTGAGATGCACAAGGCTGGTGTTCCCAAAGACAGGAATGCTTTGCTGCATCATGAAGGCAAATGACTGAACACACAAGAAAAACCCCTTTACAGGGATTTCCCACTCTGTTACTCATCAATGCATTTCAGAGGAGAGGACAGAGCATGGAGTGTTGATCAGAGAGTTCCGGAAACACTTTATCAAGAAATAGGAGCTTTAAAGGTGTTATAGTTTAAGCTGGCAAAATGCCAACTGCCTGGTACCCAGTCAAAAGGTCCACTCCCAGAGAAGGAGAGTGAGGGAAAAAAACAGAAATGAGGCTTTGGACATGGTGAAGTTCTTATATTTATAGAGAGAAGTGGAAAGCTTAACACCAACTATGAAATAGCACATAGTGACAGGAAACAACAACAGGCTCACCGAGGTCGCCCCAGCTAACAAGCAGAATTCTGAACCAACCAAACCTTCTCCCCAAAGGAAACCTCCCAGCAAGAGGGAAAAAGGAATTAACAGGAATATGCTCACTTCCCCAGGTAAACAGCCACACAGACCAGCAGCAGCAGGGCCTGATATCAGCAGTCAGAGAGTAGGAACCCTCCTGGTCCGAAGCATGGACTGAATAGGCAGAAACTCCTCCCCGCTGGCTTGTTATACTCCTCGACGCTTCCTAATGATGTCAGATGATATGAAATACCTCTTTGGCTGCTTAAGTCAGATGATACCTGTCCCCTCTAATCTGCGTCACGTCCTTTGAGGCCTGCTGAAAACTGAGGCTTAAATGGGGACCTATGCTGACTAGAGCCAAACCTACTACAAAAGGTATTATATATTTTTTCTAGATTTTAGCAAAATTAGAGAAACCATCAGAGAAGATCACCAGCATCATCTAACAGTTTCTGGAGAAAGAGCCAAAGCTCTGCTTGCCCTTTAACAGCAACATGGAGGTTGATGAATTCATTTGCTTCTTTCTCTGATAACATTTCAGGCTGACAACATCCCTAACTTCTGTTTTTGCCTTTCATTACACTTTGCTTTCATCTCTTCCTTAGAGGAAGGTCTAATCCCTAGGCCATGTTGCCAAGTCCTTCTCTCTAGATGAAAAATGAGATGAGAAACAACAGATGGATACAAACCAACAACGTGGCGCGAAGAAGTCATGAGACAATCTGGTGTGACCATGCTCAAGATATTCTTCTCTGCAGTTTTATGCGGGCACAAATTTCTGTAGACAGCTGCTGGGGGAAGGTTTTCAGAGGTAGGTGTACCGTAACTCCCACAGCTTGGGAATCTCTGGGCTAGAGGAAAGAGGATATTTTTTCCTCCTTATGTTCCAGAAGTCAGTAAAGTCCTACATCCTACACAGTGTACATCTCTGCTGAGGTGTTTTTCTCTACCTACCTGCACTCTTTCTCCATTCCTCTCCAGCCCCAGCACTGACAAGCTTAGCTGAAAATTACACTAGTAATATTGACACCATAAATGTCTAATGGTTGCAGGAACCTCCCAGGAGGTCTAGAAGAGAAAAAAAAAATGCAAACTTCAATAATTGTTAGATATTATGAAAAACTTTTTCATCTGGACAATATTCAGTCTAGGAGAAGGCCCATGAGTAATTTTCTAGGAGAGGGGAGTTTGATTAGAAACCACAGATCCTTTCCCTCCTTCTGTCACAGTGTGTTTGGAACTGCGAAATGAACATCAGTGTAATGAAAAAGGACAGTTGCACATGTTCCATGAGCCCCAGGACAATCATCTCTGCATTAAATATTGTTTGCTCCTGCTGCTTGGGTTGAAAATACGGCTTGAAAGTCCTCCCTGAGTCCACCTGCAGCAGGGGAACAACACCAACAGCAGCACATGGTTCTGAAGGGTAATGGTCTTTCAGTAGGGCCGGAAATCATGAGATAGAGAGCTTGGAAAAGATACAGTTCCTCCACCTCCAAAAAATTCAGGTGCTTTTCTTGAAGTTGCCATGAATGGCCACTCACCTTTATCTTTTGGTCTGTGGGCACCTTCTGAGCTCCTGGATGATGCTGTGGCGTGAGACCTGCTTCGCATTCAGGATAAAGAACAAAACTATTTGCTGTTATACTATTCACTGATGTGAGAAATCATACAAGGTGCTTTCTGATGGTTGGCTTTCTACTGAATTGATGTGTATTTGCAGTTTTTTCATTAATTTGTATGGTTTTGCAATAAAAATGTGTACTGTCAAGAGGTTTGATCATAAAATCATAGAACGGTTTGGGTTGGAAGGGACTTTCAGGACCATCTCATTCCAGTTCCCTGTCATGGATAGGGACACCTTCCACTAGACCTGGTTGCTCCAATCCCCATCCAATCTGGCCTTGAACACTTCCAGGGATGGGGCAACCTGTGCCAGGGCCTCTCCATCCTCACAGGGAAGAATTTCTTCCTAGTATCTAAACCTGTCCTTTTTCATCTTAAAGCCATGTGAAGCCATGTTTACTGTCATTAATCATCTCTTTGTTTTCTGTGTGCCTTAACAGAATTTCCAGGAGGATTTTCTCCATGATCTTGCCAGGAAAAGTGGTGAGACCGACAAGACTGTAATTCCCCAGGTCCTATTTTTTCCCCTTTTAAAATATGTGGGTTATGTTTCTCCTTTTCCAGTGTTATGGTTTAGCCAGGTGGGCCTAAATTTAGGCTTTAAAATTCAGATTAGGCTTAGAATTGTCAGCTGACTTGAGCTGGGCTGAGCTAGCCAACAGCTGACTTCTTCTAGCCAATAATATTATATTCCACACCATACTACATCATCTCAAAAGGGGTAAAATCCAGTGTGTGGGAGTGGCTGGGGCAGTTCTGCCATGGCTGAGGTCCAAGCCGGACGTGCTACATCTTTTCTGCTATCTTAGGCCTTGCTCCTGCTTCGGCTGCTGCTTCTTGCATTTTGTGTGAGTTCAGGGAAGTAGAAACATTTTGTTGTTACTCTTTCTGTTTCTTGCTAAGTGTCTTTTAGAGTGCTTATGGATCTAGAATAATAGATTCCGTATTAATTGGGAGTGGGAGGTTATTTCTTATTATATAAAACTTGTGTAAGAGTGTGTTATACTGTAGCTTTCTTTTAATTTTCTCTTTTCTGTATAAATACATGTAGTTAGTTTCAGCATAAACCTGGTTTGGAAGTTTTTTTTCCCTCTCCCGCTTCTTCCCTTTTCACTCTGTCTCAGACAGTTGGCATTTTGCCAGCTCAACCCAAGAAATTCAGTTAGTGGGAATATCACCAGGGAAGGTAACTGAAGGTAGAGGAACTATTTCTGTTTGTTAATGGTCATGACACAGAGAGATCAATCATCAGAAGCTGTTTATTCATGGGAGATCTCTCTGTTTGCACTGAATTAATATGTCCAGCTTAGAATATAGGAGATGAAATGCAATAATCAATTAATGCTTCATCAAAATATGTTTTCAGAAATAGCCAACACCTACTGCCTTGGGAAAATGGAGCGCCTTTATTTTGCCAAAATTTTCTCATTCATTTCCATATTTACAGAATGATGACCCATTTCACTCCTGTACAAGATACAAGGTTTTCCTGCTTGGACCATTCCCTCTTAGAGATGTGCTGGGAAGGGAAGCACAAACTGTGCTGGCTCTTGTCCTGCTTTCATAACCCAACACCTTTATGACAGGTGCAAAACCCCAGAGGGTGTCAAGATTAAATTGAAACACTTCCTAAAGCCTTGCAGAGGTGGTTATGTGAGATGAAGCTCTGCCAAATTTGCCACAAGCTAAACTCAATTTTTACCACCAATAACCACTCCTTTTCTTTTCAAAACAGCAATAGAAGTTTAATTTCTTTAATCCAAAAGGGTGTAAGGTCATTCACTAAAGGCTGAATGAGAAACTGAAATGCAAAAGTGATCTAAAAGGTTGAAGAAACACTAAAGGTTAAGGGTTTTGGTGTAGAGCAGAAAACTTTATCCCATTTATAAAGTAGCTGTCAAGTCTTCAGGACTTGAGTTTCTCACTGAAGAGAGGCAGCTAACACAGCAGTAAAGTCTAGAAAGGTCTTGTCTTTTTTTTAATGGTAAAGCTGGGTCTTGATATTTGCACAGAATTAGCATTTTTCTTTGTCAGATGAGCAACACTTTTTCACTGTACATGAAGCTGAATTAGAGACTTGTACAGACACTTCCATGTACTTGCAAAGTGGATGTGCTCCTTCCCATCAGAACACACTCCAGGCTAAAAGATATTCCAGTGTATTAAAAAGTGGTGGAAAACTTCTGTTTTTGTATCTTGGCCATTGGTGTGCCAAACTCATCCATTTAGATAGTCAGCGTTTCACCCCAGAAGTAGCTGAAATGGAAGAACTGCAGTGAGGGGTTCATAATCAGGAGGGAAAACAGCCAGTTTCCCAGACCACAGCAGATCAATCCAATGTGTGACAGCCCAGAGGGGCACTCAACTCACCCCCTTCCTCCCTTAAAACAACAACCCACTTTTCCTTCAGAGCAGCAGTTCCTACACAGATGACCCAGAGAGTCATTAGCATTTGAGTCCATTAATCTCCCCCAAACTGGTAATTTTTGCACTGAGGAGAAGGTCAATATTCAAAGTGTCTCTTTCCAGAGACTCTGTGTGTCTCACCTGCTGAAGAGTGTAAGACTGAGTTTCCCCAGACTCCAGGGTAAGTTAAATCAGGCACTGAAATTAAGAATCTAGTCTTCTGCTTCAGAAACACTTAAGTCCCAACACACTCAAGAAAAATTAGGTCCTGGGAATGCAGGACTCCTGTTGCTCCACTGCTGGCAGGAGATCCTGGGAACACTGGGAAGTGTTTCAGGTAAACACCTGCAGTCACGTGGGACGTGTCTGGGCCACCATGACTGGACTTTTGCTATTGATTTATGTGATGGTTACTCAGGTCCCATAAGGATGGGACCATAAAAATTAGAGAGACAGGCACAGGTCAGCCTATTCCCCACTGCTAGGGCAGCTCAAGGTCACTCATATTTAAAAAGTTTGCCTTGACCATCGGGACACACAAATCCCTCTTGTTTGTGCAACAGGCAGCCTGCTCACCTTGGACCTTTTTTCCCCATCAAAATATTCAGGAGAAGGCTTTAAAGATCTGGGAAAAGCTTTTCAAACACAGTTTGCCCTGAGGGAAGCTCCAGGAAGTTGCATTGTCAGTAAGATCTGAGGAAAGCTACTGAGCACTTTGTTTTGCTGCCTGTATCGTGCACCACAAACCAGCAAAGGATCTAAACCTTCCCTGGGTGAGTAACAGCCCAAGAAATGCTGCTGAGGGCATTTCATCCTGAATTCTGAACACAGATCAGAATCTGGAGAGCTTCAGGATAGTTCTGAGGCTGTGAAGATGATAATCGGAGCCAATAGAAATATTTTAAAGTGTAATTCCGAATAATAATGGTCAGAGGAAAGAAGTCAAAGGGTAAAATTAAAGATTAATTTATTTTCTCCTCTTGCCTTGTAGCTTTGGAGGGGTACTAGTCAGATTGGAAGGTTATTCTCCTAAAATACACCTTTTGGGGTACTGGTGGATAAGAAATGAATGACAGAAGCCACTTTGGGGGGAACAACAGAAAACAGAGGACAATTTGCATTAAGCATTGAAAGAATATCAGGCATTGCCTTCAATGGAGTTGGGGAAGGACAATCAGTCTCCAGGTTCCAAGTGAAATGTGAATGTGGCACATCAGCAGGATGTTAGCTGATGAAAACTCTTCATAATTAATGTATTTCTTCTGTTCCATAGTGCACCTTCCTTCAATCCAGCTGTTCCTTCATTAGACCAAATGGTGGTGGAAGTCCCTGTGGATCAGCTACATCTGGTGCATGAATATGTAATTATCCTTCTCTGTGGGCACCAGAGGAGTGTCCAGGTAACTCTGACATTTGGTATCTAAGAAGATGATGTGTTATCTAGGTCAGGTTAGAACAATCAAACAAACCCCCCCCTAAAATCAAAATAGAATGTGTTTTGAATCATCAGCTCTTTGGAGGAGGTATTTTTGTTGACTTACCTTACTCAGCCCACTGATGGAAGAGTGAAAGAGCAATAAGTGCATGAAAGTTTTTCTCAGAAATGTTCCACACAGAGACACTTATCAGAGGATTATGAGAATATATATTTGCCTTCCATCCTTCCAACATCCATCATTTTTATCCCTTTCAAATGAACCTAATTTCAAAGCAGATTTGAAACTATTACAGATTTGAAACATGCACAAAAATAATTAAAAAAGGAAACTGAAGCTTTAAAATGCTTAGACTCTGTCAATTGTGTAAAAAATATGATTAAAACTCTTGGTAGGACATAAATTGTTTTTTTAAACACTAAAATAATAAAAAATATTCACTTAATGCATTGAGTGAGAAGGAGGAAGAAGCTTCAGCCTTATATGTTCTGTAAAAGAGAGAGAAACAAGAAACCCAGATTTGGGCACTCTGAGATTTTAAAACAATTCAGCTCCAGATCTGACATTTTCAATTCTGACCAAGGTCTATGTTTTTCAGAAAAGCTTGGTCTGACTTTCCTGCCCAAGCAATGCCCAGAGCAGGTAGTGCTCCATTCCAAAGAGCTCTGTTCTGCACTGTGCAAACAGAAAGTTTTCAGACAAAAGAAGGCAGTCTGAACCACTGCCTGAAATTCATCTTACCTTTTCTGGAGGTCCTGAAGTTCAGTCTTATTTCCCTTTCCTACTCATCTGAATTTCTAACTTGGTAAGGAACGGTGCCTGTGCTGCTGAGCTCTGGAATTGAGTTATGAGTTGAACTCATCTAATCAAACTTGCTTTTCTGCACAACATCAAATTGCCTGTTCTGGTTGCCACATTCTTGCCATCTGCTCCTCTGGTAAGTCTATTATCTCCACTACCATCCCTTTAATGATGTGTAAGGACTCATGGCCTGGGTGCCTGGAGTTATGGCCTTTGTTTCTCCTCAGCACCAGCAACTCTGGGTGTGCCCGACCAAGTTGTTCTGTGCAGCAGCATGGAGAGGATGGATGGGGTCAGTGCAGTTTTCTAGACAGGCTTATGGGAGCTCACTCAAATCAGATTTTACTGTTATGATAGCAAATGTTATTTAGGGAATGATGGTTCTAAATTTCACGCAACACCTTCTGGCCACAGACACAGGGAATTCCAGAGCTACTCCACAGACCCATGTGGGTTATCTGAGTGCAGGAGGCCAAGCCTCTGCCATCAGGGGAAATCAATAAAAGGGGAAAGGCTCCTAAAATGCAGTTCAGAGCAATCTGGTGAGCAAAGGGGCAGCCACAGTCCTTGTTAGACTGGTGGGGTGCAGGGATTGCTGGGGTTTTGAGGCTGGATGGGGTTTTAGCCACCTGGTCTCGTGGAAGGTGTCGCTGCCCATGGCAGGGGGGTTGGAGTGAGGTGATTTTTAAGGTCTCTTCAAACCCAAACCATTCCAGGATTCTGTGATCCTATGGATGTAAACCATGTTGGCTTCTGAATTTGCTAAACACAGGAAGTTTCCCAGGAACATCCCTTTTCTCCCCTCACTAAATCAATTAGTGAATCCATGTATATCAGGAACTGAAACCTTAAATATTCACACACTCACTGCCTTTATTATACAACTCTGGATCCACCCATCAGCTGCTTTGCCAAGTATTTTCCCAATCTTTTCATTTTCTTCCCTGCACAAAAATACATCAATTTATGCCCTTGCTCATTATCAGCCTGACTTACCCCTGTGTTTATGCAGCTTGTAGCTCTGACCTTTCCAGTGACTTGAACATTTGTACCATTTTCTTGCATTAGAAGCTCCACAATCCCCTTTTCTCTCCCATACTCACTTGCCTTTATCTGTGCCTACGCTTTTATTCTCCTAACAATCACCCCAAAGGGGTCAGTAACCCCAGCCCTGGGCAAACCTTTTGTAAAGGGCTTGAGAAACTCACAGTCTTTCCACCCTTTAAGTTTTACTGATCTCTTTGAAAAGCTCAGCAGCTCTGTTAAGGGTGTTATGTGGATGAACACACACAAATGATGATTCCAGCCAAAGGAGGGATAAAATAAAAGGAAGAATGTTGAACACTTTCAACTGTTCAATGGGCAAAAATATGTACAAAATCAGAATTCCACACTGGCTTCCAACACAGTCTCTTGTCATCATCTTTTGAGGCGTCTCCCTGCTCCTCTTGGGAGTGGGGTGGTTGGTGGTTCAAGACAGAGCTTTGAAGGTGTTTGAGTGCCCAAAGACACACAGAGATGCCTGGAGGAAATTTCAGGCTGGTTTTAGTCTTACATAACTGAGTTGCACACAGATATTGAGGATCCAATCTTTAATGATACATCTGGAGATGTCTATGGGAGGATCCACATCGTCTTTGGCTTCTTCTGTGTTCCAGAGAGAGAGATGGGCATGAGAAGTGACTCAGATTTAAGCTGGGCTGAGTCACCCCTGAAAGATCCTGACCTTTTCTACCAAAATCCGCAAATCCTCAACATTAAAAGGATAATAATCTTCCCATCCTTGCCTCTGTGTGTGTTCATCTTGTCTCCTCAGATGGCAGGTTGCTTGGGAGGGAATTATCTCTGACTGAGCATTTTCAAGTGACACAAAGCACAGTGTAGTCACATTTTATTTAATAATGTCAATAAGGAAAACAACAGCAAACACCCTGGAAGTTTAATAGTTTTTGTGCCTTGAAAGAGTTTAAAACTTTGTTGTAATAATGCCAAGGTCATGGGTTCAATTCCCTGTATGGATCATTGACTGAAGAGTTGGACTCGATGATCCTTGTGGGTCCCTTCCAACTCAGAATGGTCTGTGATTCTGTGAAAACCTGCCTGTGAGCCTTAGGAAACCAGGGTGCAGGGTGCACTCACCCAGTCCTGCACCCAACACAAATAAGGACTTCCAGAGCAAGTTCATTGCTACATTTTAGTGACATACAGAAAATGACACGGAAATAACAGAGGAAGTAAATCAGGTGGGTGCATCTGAGGTGAAAGAGCAAAGGAAAAATGCATACTATATCTACAGAGAGACAATTAATGGAGGGAACAAACTTCCCTGTGGCCAGCAGGACCAGATAAGTGATCCTTCCCCTGTACTCTGTGTTGGTGAGGCCACACCTTGAGTGTTGCGTTCAGTTCTGGGCCCCTCAGTTGAGGAAAGAGATTGAGGGGCTGGAGCTGGCCCAGAGAAGATCAACGAGGCTGGAGAAGGGAGTGGAGCACAAGTGCTGTGGGGAGAGGCTGAGGGAGCTGGGGGTGTTTGTGCTGGAGAAGAGGAGGCTGAGAGGTGACCTCAGCACTGTCTGGAAGTGCCTGAAGGGAAGTTGTGGCCAGGTGGGGGTTGGTGTCTTCTCCCAGGCACTCAGCAATAGGACAAGGGGGCACGGGGGCTCAAGCTCTGCCAGGGCAAATTTAAGTTGGAGATGAGAAAAAACTTCTTCACAGAGAGAGTGCTCAGGCATTGGAATGGGCTGCCCAGAGAGGGGGTGGATTCCCCATGCCTGGAGGTTTTTCAGCTGAGCTTGGCCGTGGCACTGAGTGCCATGGTCTGGTAAAGGGACTGGAGTTGGCCCAAGGGTTGGACTTGATGATCTGGGAGGTCTTTTCCAGCCCAATCCATTCTATGATTCTGTGATTCTAAGAAATCAATGCCAGGTCCACCCTTGAGCTGTGCCACTCAGCATCTGATTCCACTTTTGTCTTGGTGTCGCTGGTAACCACCTGAGTATGACATTGTTCAGCATAAAGGTGCATTAGCCTGTGGTCATCAACAAGTGAGGTTAAGTGAGCTATATGTTGGAATAATTTTACAGAAGATGAAAAAACCCCACCTCTTCTTCAGATGTATACTCAGAGAATGTTCCATCAGGACCTTCCTCTTGCTTTGGACAATTTAGCAGTTACAGAAGTTAGTAAACAAACTATCAACTGTGTCTTAATTTTTCCTTGAGAATAAGAAGCAAATCAATACACAATTAACTAAAAATACACCATAATAAAAATACTCTTTTCCGTGCTAGAGAATCTTAAAAGTGTAATTTACCCCCTGGAGCAGAGTCAAAGACCTCAGCATCCAGCAAACAGTTTTCTTATGGAAGGCTTGCTGTTCCTCCTTCCTTCTCACTATACCTCCTGCAGTCCTCAAATTCATGTTTTCTTCCATACCAGCCAGCAAAAATTATACCATGTTATTGTTCCCTTCTTCCTTCTGAACAACTCCAGTGGTCACTGTCCTGGGTAGTCCCTGCTGTCCTTTACAGCAGCTCCTCTCCTCTCTTCACTATCCATGTTCCCTTCTCACTATCAACATCATAAAATCCCAGAATGGTTTGGGTTGGAAGGGACCTTAAAGATCATCCCATTCCAACTCCCCTGCCATGAGCAGGGACATGTTGCACTGGACTAGGTTGCTCAGGACCTCATCCAACATGCTCTTGAACATTTAATCAACATTTTCAGACTCATTGTCTCAGGTTCGGCCTAGTTTTTTTACCAACCCTGGACTGCCTTCCTCCCTCCTCCCAGAGCCTTCTCAGCAAGGGAAAAAAAACCTGCAAAGAAAAGAACTCAAAAGAAACTGAACTGACTTAAAAAAAGACTATATTTTCTAACATCCACAAACACGTATGCAATTTACACACTATGTGGACCCCACCCCAGGGGAAGGGGAAAAAGGGGGAAGGGAATGGGCGACAAGAAACAAGGAAAAATGAAACTAAAACAGAACAAATGAAACTAATGAATACAATTAAGAACTTCAAGAAAGGAGAGGAACAGACAACGATACAATCTCACCAACGTCCAGAACCAGGAAAACACCAACAGAGACACAGGACCGTCCGGGCTCCCCCGGTTCTTCCCGAGCTCCTGGAAACAGCAAGAGCAACTCCCCCTCCTACTCTTACGTGGAAAACACGTGTGGAATACTTTGTAATGTCCACTTCCTTAGTTACACTGGTTACTGAGGAAGCCATGGATCAAACCCATTACACTCACCTTCCCAGAAAAATCCATTTCAAACTGTTAAGACTGAGATAATTTTGGCCTATTCCTCTATCCAGCAGCTTCTGAATTCTTTGAGTAATGTCAGATAACTCTAGACAAACACTCAGAGTTGGAGGAGAGTCAATGCTCCCATCCAAAGAAGTGGCTGTTGCATGTCAGCTTTTATTAGATAACAAGGAGCCCACACCTGAGAGGTATAATCAGAAAGGTATTATGAAGGCTCACAACTGAAAGGAAAGCTTTGATCATGTCCTGGGTCAATCAAGAGAGACAAATCCAGGGGATTTCACTGATCAAAAGGTTTGCTCTTGCTATATCTTCCTGCAGCATTTCAGCATCACTCCATCACTCACCAGTGGAAGGTGCAGTTTGCTGCCAGCTTAAGGAAATCAAACACTGGTTTTGTGTGGCCACCAGAAGGGACAGTCCCACTTGCTCCAGTGTCCTTGATGGTGTGTTCACACAGCCTCCCATGTGTCAGCTCTGGGAAGTGTGTTCACACACCATGACTGCTCCACTCACTGATCCAGCGGAAAAGACTACGATTTTCAAACAGAAGAGGAAGAGGGAAAGGGTGATCCCATCTCTGCTCACACCCATGGGAAGAACAACATGTCCTGTGTAACTGCAGGGCAGGCAGCACCTTAGGCCAAATAGTAAATCATAAACTGACAGTTTTCTGGAAGTTCTGGACAATGATTGTTCTCCTTTTTCCTAAAACTATGAGTTTTTACACACATGCAGGAAAAATTGAGGGAAGGAGTGCTTGAAGGTGGAACTGGTACAGAAGAAGGAGCATTAGCAGGAACTTGGGAGCATTGGTGTATCGTACCACACCTTCTGACTGCATCTTATCACACAACTCCCTCTCTGTAGTTTTCCCCATGATGATTCCTTAGGGGAGATTATCCTGGTGCTGGATCTGGCACCCAAGGAAGGTCTCTGCTGGCTTGACCACCCTGTGGGCACTACAAAAACCTCAAACCCATGATAAACACCACTGATGCTTCAGTTGTCATGAGATATTCTGCAACGTAAGGGAGACCACCATGGTGTGTTAAGGGTTGGCTTGGCAAAATGATAACAAAATCATGAGGGGCCAAGAGATACTGAATAAGAGGATGATCATTTAAACTCCCTTCTAATACAAGGAGACCACCACAAACACCAGAAGGGGCTTTTCATGCGCATTGAGATAAGTTGTGGAAGCTCTTTGCTGGATGCTGCTGCTGGTACTTGCATGGATTTAAAAATGTTTGGATAAATTCAGGGGAGGAAAAATCCACATGGTGCTGCTTGGTACCATCACACCAACTCTTGTTCAGAATGTCCCTGAGCTCTGCCAGGTGTGGGATAACCCAGGGATGTATTCCAGTTCATTTACTCTGCTTTTGCCCTCCCCTTGACATCTGCTCTGGCTGCTCAGGCCTGCCCTGTCCTTTGCTCCACCGCGTCACTGCAGTTGTACCATCCCGGGAAAGGCTCTTTCATAGATGTCTGAGGAATCACACAGCAGCAACTGGTTGATTTTCTGCTCATGTCATTCCCCAATTCACTTTGGGCTGTCCCCTTCCCCTTGGCAGTACCCCTGCCCCTCTCTCCTCTGCCCTGAACTCTGTTTCCCTTTCCAAAGGCAGCAGAGAATTCAGCCCCCTGCACCCCCTGCCTTGTCCCCCCCCTTCCCTCCCCTCCTTCCTCCTCCTTCCCTTCCTGCTGGCATGTTTTCCACAGCGTGCAGCCCACCTCAGCAAAGAGACTCCAAACAAAGGGGCTGACGTTATTCTTGTTGCCCACCAGCTCCTCGAGGCACTCCCAAGACTTTGGTATTAGAGCTGCTGGGATTTTTAAATTCCCTTTTAACCCCCACTGGCTTTTGTTGAACAATTGTCATTAACAGGGCATGCTTGGTCTCTGTTTAAGACCACTGTGAATCAGAATGGAGAATGTTAAAATTCAGAGTGGGGCTGTTTCCCCCCATCTTTTCTTTACCCATCTTATCCTTTTTTCTGCAGCTGGTGGGGCTTTCTCAGCCAAGGAAGGAGCAGAATGCAAGATCCACATGAGGATACAGCTAAACCTGCCCCACATTCCTTGTGCCCACCTGCCCCAGCACCAGCTCCCCCACGACAAAGGAACCCTGATTCCTGACTCACCCCTCCAGCTGAACGAGAGGGGAGGGAGGGAGGGAGGGAAAGAATGCCTTTCTAATAGTGGGCTCTGAGCCTGCTGGGAGATTGGCTGGCATTTCGGCAGCTGAGGGGGCTGCCCCGTGCCTGAGCTGGCACACTGACTCACCTGCCACAGCAGCAGCTCTGAAAGGCACCTCGGGAGGAGTGGGAGAGGGAGAAGCAGGGGATGGAGGGAGATGCACACCCCAAAGGCATGAGGAGGGAGGGTATCTGTCCCCCCTCAGTTCTACTCCACAGATGCACATGTGCCTTTGGGGTGTCACTGCCTCTCCTTCATTCAGGAGCAGGACAAAGCTCCCTTCTCAGCCCCTCTCAGCTCCCCATCCACGTTTGTCACATGATAGTACAACAGAAAGGAGTCCAAAGTGAGAAAGACAATTATTCTACCTCATCTGCTGCCTCACTTCACCAAAGCATCACTTTTTGCGGGGAGAGAACCTGTGCAGGAACACACAGAACTGTTTTTCTGGGTGCCAGACCCAGCCTTGGGACTGGAGCACTTTGCCCTCACCAGGGATTGACCATGACCATCACTGGTCAGTGACTGGGGTGTCAGTGCAGTCCCTTGCCCTGAACAGGAGGCAGGAGATAAACTCTGAGACTGTTTCTACAGGAACTTCAAACTCTCTTTCCAGTATTCATAAGTGATTCCAGCACTCTATGGATAAAACTGGTATTCACTGTAATTCCAACTACCTTTTCTTTGGAAATTTCCCCAGTGTTTTAGGGTCAGGTGAGTTTCTCTTCCTGCCTTGGGTGCTGCTGCCTCTTCCTGCCATCCTACTCCTTGATTTTCCTCTCATTTCCCCCATTTCATCTCATATCTGGCCACTTGAGCTCATTTCCATATAGTATTCCCTTCACCCCTGCTACTTCCTCCAGCTTTTACAAGTCCCCTGTATGAAAAAGAGACACCTGAGTATCTGCCCTTTGCATTGATCTGAAAATAAATGGGGAAAATGGGGTGTTATTCTCATGCTTTTCCCCCACTTTATTTCATGAGCAGGTAACTCCTGAATTAAAACTTTATCCACTGCTCAGAGCCCAGTCCACTCACCTCAGCACTAATGGCATCCTCAAAGGATTCAGTCCCTGCTCTGAAGGTGTGTGAAAGCAGCACTGGGTGGTAAGGGAGAGCTTTGATACAGGGTTATCAAGAAAGCAGGAAGGAAGGATGAGGTAAAGTGCCTCCAGGGCTGGGACCCGAGAAAGGAACATCAGTGGTTCAGAGCAGTGATGGGTAAGAGATAATTAGCAGGAAAATGTGGTTGATAACCAGTATCATCTGTTGGATTCCATCACCTGACTAGTTAAAGCACCTCTTGCCCCTGCTGTGAGCTCCTGGAATGAAGACTGGAATCTCACACTGAGGTTTTTGTGTTTGCAGCTCCTAAATGCTTCCAGATCAGTTAAAATTAAGAATGATAATTCATAATTATTCACTGTAATAAAATCCTTTAATTTCCAGCCTTCCTATAATCCAAAAAACATCACAATCCCCCAAACATTATTATTCAGGACATTAAATCCCCAAAGAAGAAATCTCATAGTGTACAGGCTGCAAACCACAGGACATCCACCCAACACAGAAAAAGACACAAGGAGAGGGAAGGGAAAGAAACCACTAACTCTGAGGAATTCTGTTTCTCCTCCCACTGCTCTGAGCACATGGGGAAACTGTTTTCTTTCTCCCTGTATAGAGGACTTCAGTGTTTGATTTATATCCTTGTTTGCTGCCTTATTCCTGAATGGCACCTGAATGGCACAAATGTGATCAGAGAAAACTTGCAGTTGTTCCACTCCGGGCAAAAGGAAAAGGAAGGAAAAGAGAGAAAAAAGTAGGGGGGCAAAAGTTAAGAAAAGAAATAGGCAAACATCACAAAGGAGTTCAAAACTTTGGAGAAGTGTTGGGAGCTTTATCCTCATTTCCAAGGGTTGCTCCTTTCATATCCAATAAATATGGAGCTGGGAATAACTCCACAGGATTGAGTTATTTCATTTCAATTTCTACTGGAAAATCCTTTCAGTGGTGTTTCCTGGTGACTGGTGCTGTTCCTTCCACACTGGGTTTGGCTGGAAAGCTGTGCTCAGAGGAGAGAATAGAATTAAAAATATTGGAGAAAAGTCAAGGTAAAACAAACCTTCAGAAAGAAGGAATGGGGAAAGGTGAGGCAAAGGGAGAACACAGGTGGCTTCATGCTGGAAAATGTGGTTTAGTGTGCAGGGGTAAACTGGTTTTCACTTAGATCTTATTTTCCTGGCTATTTTCCACAAGTGTTGGTGTCTCTGGTCTGCTGGATGGTGGCTTGAATTCTTTCCTCTCCAGGCCCCTTTTCACCTTCCCAGTTTGAGGGAGGTGGGAGCTGCCCACACTGTCCTGTGCCAGCTCCATGCTTCAGATTGATTGGAGTTCTCATCAGAGGCCAGTGTCCTCATGTCAATATTTTAAAGCCTTTCTCTGATATGAAAAGATATTTTTAGTGGAGGGAAGACCCTGGCTGGCAGCAGAATAGTTCACTTTTATCATTCCTTCATTTCAACAGCCAAATTTGATAAGAAGAGCTGTACTTTCTTCAAGGAGTCACAGGTCAGGCATTTGCTTGATGTGGTACCAAGTTGGTCAGAAAAGAGCTGTGATAAAGATGAAAAACTGTGTTTTTGTGAGTCCTGGACTTACCTCCACTGCCTGGTCAAGAGCTTCTCACAGCTCACACCTTTGTCCCAGTGGAATCTCCTCCTGGCTCCGCAGCCAGGGCTGTTCAGCACAGGATTGTGGGGATCCATCCTGCATCCCTCTCTCTGCATTCCCTCACCAAGGCTGGGCACTGACCTGGCCAGCAGGTGAAGGGGAGTGATTCTTCCCCTCTGCTCCTCTCAGGTGAGACCCCACCTGCAGAGCTGCCTCCAGCTCTGGAGTCCCCAGCATAGGAAGGACATGTTGGAGCAACTCCAGAGGAGGAACCGAGATGATCAGAGGGATGGAGCAGCTCTGCTGGGAGGAAAGGCTGGGAAAGTTGGGATTGCTCAGCCTGGAAAAGAGAAGGCTTCAGTGGCTTCTAATACATTAAGGGAGCCTACAAGAAAGTTGGAGAGACTTTTACAAGGGCATGGAGAGACAGGAAAAGGGGGAATGGTCTTCAGCTGAAGGAGGGCAGGTTTAGGTTAGACATTAAGAAGAAATTCTTAGTTGTGAGGGTGGTGAGGCACTGGCAGAAGTTTCCCAAAGTAATTGTGGCTGCCCAATCCCTAGAAGTGTTCAAGGCCAGGTTGGATGAGGTTTGGAGCAGCCTGACCCATGGAAGGTGTCCCTGTCCCTGGCAGAGAGTTGGAACTACATGGTCTTTAAGATCTCTTTCAACCCAGGCCATTCCATGAGTCTACGATTCTATGACTTTTCAATAACACACTGTTTGGCAACACAAACCCACTGACTTCTGACTTTCCAAGGAATATGCAAGCAGCAGGCCCATGGGAAGGTGGGAGGGCAGCAAGAGTGCAATTCTCTTCTCCTTTTCCCTCACCCAAGTTCTGAGTTGTAGGACCAAATCACCATCTACTTTGCTGTCCATCTTTGTTTACAGATCTGTTTTAGCATGACTTGCTTCTTAAATTCTCTTTGACATTACACAGACACATTGGAAATTGTTCCTCTTTATCTCCCCACATAACATTTCATTTTAGTCTTTTCTGCCACATTCTAAATTATGAGCCATGCCATCCACTTTTCTTCCTCTGCTCGTTGGTTCAACCATTAATGCTTCAGGCACCTTTAGAAAAGAAGTCATGAATCTGTTAAGAGCTGACTTTATAAGTAAGATAATTAAAACCTCTACCAGTCCTGTTTCTATTCCATCTCCTGTGCTATGCCTGACCTTCTGCTTTCATTTTTTTACCTGATTTCCAGTCCACACATTAGTGGAAGTAAGTCCAAACTTCCCCAAATTAATACTTTGAGGAAGCTTTGTGAGACACGCAGACTTTTTGACATTCTCTGGGTCTGAATTAACCCTTAGTGCAGCAAGAAAATATTTCTTAAATTAGTTTGCTGAGACATTGGTTTTTCTTTTCTTGATCTTTGTTGATAGATGGACCTTGTGGTGTTTAATTTTTGCTGCTGGATTTGGAGCTCACTCCAGAGAAAGCCCAATGCATGGATGAAATGTCAATCAGCTTTCCCTCCAGTTGGCTCCTGAATAATCCAACCTTTAGCCATGCATAACTAAGATTTGATAAGGATATCCTGGGCAGAAAGTCCTCTGAGTGCCTCCCTTCCAGCCCTCTCACCAGAACCCCAAGAAGTCAATAAACCCTTTTAGCCACCACAGCAGAAGCTCCAGAGGGGTGCAAGGGGCTGACCCTCCTCCCTCTGCTGGTGGCAGAATCAGTGTGAGAAGTTTCTCTCCCACACACAGGATTCGACTCTCCACTTCTTATCCCACTGGGAATGCAGGCACAGCACACGCCCCCACAGGCATTGCAGTCAGTAAAACACACCAGGCAAGATGCTGTTACCTAGGCAATGGTTATCTCAAGTCTCTGGGAAGGGAGTGGGGGGAGAGGTACAGGACAATGCGGGCTTGGAGAAGGAGAAAATAAAGCCCCCAGAAGAGATCAAAACTGAGATGTAAGGCCTGAACTACTGTGATAGGGGCAGCAGATGGTACTGGGAGATTTGGTGTTGGAATTATTTTATTTTTTAATTTTAAACACAGTACTTGTGATGGGCAGAAATGCTTTGACTGATTTCTAACCATCCTGGGAAATGTTTCCAGCTTTTAAGTTTGTGAATTAACCTTTACAGAAGGTCAGGCTGCTGCTCAGACTCCCTTTGGTGTCATGGCTGGCCAAGAATACAGACCAAGGCTGGTCCTTCATACAGCTGGACCTGAGAAAAATCCATAAGTAGATCCTACCTGAAGCTTTTTTCTTAAAGTTTCCCATAACAAATGTGTCTTCTCTCTCACTGGTCTTCACCCCAAACTCTATCTCTCTAAACCATCCCTAAAAGGAACAACTGTGATTCTATAGCATAACCCTCCCAAAACAGAAATAATAACCCTCCCACAACAGGGATAATGTTAGAAAAATTGATGCCAGGTGTCAGTACAAGGCTCACACAGGGATAACACAAGAGTGAGACTGTAGCGCTAATGAGCACGTCTGGGAAGCCTCAAAGCCTTTCAGAGCAAGATTTGTACTATTTTTTGGTGTGTTTAAAAAGAAATTCTTCCCTGTGAGGGCGGTGAGGCCCTGGCACAGGTTGCCCAGAGAAGCTGTGGCTGCCCCATCCCTGGGAGTGTTCACAGCCAGCCTGGACAGGGCTTGGAGAAACCTGGTCTAGTGAAAGATGTCCCTGCCCATGGTAGGGAGGTTGGAGCTGGGTGGTCTTGAAGGTCCCTTCCATCCCAAACCATTCTTGACTCTGTGATTTCAGTCACAGCAGGACAGCTTAAGTGCCCTCTGCATGGACTTTGGTGGGCATCATATGAATGTAGAAGACACAACAGCATGAAATCCTTCTCCTTCCTCCTTAAGCATCTGAGTGTGACATTTATGAAAGTAAAGAAAAGGAATCATTGGGAAGTGGGGGAAAGGAAAGCTCTGACAACAAATTTTGTTGTCAGTTGTTTTCAAATCAATAAGGAGGGAATATGGAGAAGAGAATTTTAAAGTTTGGAAAAAATCTCCAGAAAACAGACCCCACACACACACTAAAAAAAAAAAAAAAAAAAGAAGCCAATCCCTCCCCTCCTCAGCAGCTCAAGTGTTACAGGGAAGGGATGGATTTTGCTTACAGGATTTCCTGTATCCGCCTCCCCACTGGGTCTTTCTGGCTTTGTGAAAGGGAAAGGATGTCAGGCACAAAAGGGACCAAGCTGCCTGGGTGGAAAAGCAATGGGGGAGGACCAAAGAGAGGGAAAAAGGAGTCAGAATTATAAAGACCACGTAAACATCTTGCTCTGAGGAGAGAGGTTTGGAGCACTTAAGCATTTAAGCCCCTCATTGGATTCTTTATTCTATCCAAAACAAGGTTGCTGGTTGGTGACCAAAACAGCATTTTGATGGTTACCAAGGTGGTGGAGAGAGGGAGGTGGAGTAGGAATGAGGCATTTCCTGTGCATGGCTTTGAGGGAGATTCAGTATGGCAGGAAAAGGGGGGGCCTTGTTAGCACAGCATCGGGGTGGTCCTGGTGATGGCCAAACCAGGCAAGAATCCTTGGCATGGCTCAGCACCAGCCGTGCTTTGCTGTGCAGTGAGGCAGGAGCCCTCCAGACAGCCTGGAGAGAGCACTGGGATCCCTCCTGGAGTTAAAGTGGGCACAGAGCAACTCACAGCCTGAGAGATTTGAGTGGTAAGAGGTGGCTTAAATTCAAGAATTCTGCTACAATCAGGGTCTACTCAATGGGGGTTCACCTCAGCCTCATCCTTTAGAAAGCAGTGGTGGATAGAACCGCAATGAGACTGAAGCAGAGGGCTTGGATTTATGGTATATGACCTTAACCAGGTTTTTGACATGTCCACCAGTCCCACCTTCCAAGATGTCCAGAAACTCCCATACCCGAGTCCCAAATGGCAGGATGGGAGGTTCCTAAAAATGTTGCTAGAAGGGGTTACCCTGTTAACATGTCATGGCTTGCAGAACTATTCTATTCCAAATGAATCCAGCAGTGTGCAGAAAGGTCTTTGTGCTGTTTAGTTGCTAAGCCATGTCTCTTCCATGGTTTGATACAGAACTTCCATCCACTTTAACTCCAGCACACCACAATTTGCCACACCAATGAGGAGCAGCAGTGCAGGATTGCAGAAGCAAAATTGTGTTTGGATGGACATTCCCATCCACCTTGGATTTTCTCCTTGTTGAATGTTTCTTCCAGGGAAATTGTACTAAATATAATCTGAACTAAAAAAACCCAGACCTTTCCAGACAAAGCTCTTGAGCTGCTGAAGAAAGTGGTAGAATCACCATCCCTGGGGGAATTTAAAAGACATGTAGATGGGGACATGGTTTAATGGTGGGCTTGGCAGTTCTGGGTTCATAATAGAACTCGATGATATTAGAGATCTTTTTCAACCTAAACAATTCTATGATTCCACAATTCTATGATTCAAGGATTCTGTGAACAGCTCACTGGCAAATACCATGAATTCCTGCCTAGAATATCACCCATTTTTTGAGAGATATAGAGGTTTGCTGGAACTTTCACAGCCTCAGAATGCATTTCCATACCATGCCTTTTACACAGCGATGATTTCAGTTTCTATTCTCTGCCGTGAGTCACTTTGCAAAGAGAACTCCTGTAAAATCTGTACAATAATTTCAGTTCTAGGTTTGGAGCCTGGTTATCCTTATCTCCCCCTGCAGCCCATGGAAGTCATACCTCACTCGGGAGAGGGATGCAGGTCACTAAACTTGTTTAGGCAGCATGTTAAGGAGGTAGCTTGGAAGGATTCAGTCCATATGAGGACTCTGCGTTTAGACCTGATTCAAGGCCAACACATTGGATTATGTTCTGCCATTGACTTCTTGGTGCAGCAGCACAGACTAAATGGGACACACTATCCCAGTAAACAGTTGCTTAAAACTTGGTTGTAATAATGCCAAGGTCATGGGTTCAATCCCCTGTGTGAGCCATTGTCTTAAGAGTTGGACTCGATGATCCTTGTGGGTCCCTTCCAACTCAGAACAGTCTGGGATTCTGTGATTCTGTAATAAAGCACAAAGCCCACAGGACAGGGCAGGAGAAGCAGAAATGTGCTCAAATAACTTGTTCCAAGAGCTCCTCCACAGTCCTTAACTTTGATGTATTCCTGATGCCTTGACAAGTCCTTATCTCTATTACTCATATTAAAGCAGCCCAGAAGTTGTTACCCCACCATTAACCCTGGACTGTGTGTTCTTTGCTTCGCTTGCAGAGTCCTTAAAGAACCAGAAGATGCTGCATCTAATCAAACATCTCAAATAGGCACTGTGAGTAAGCAGCCTTTGGTCCTTGATGAGGAATTTTCCAGAGAAAAGCTTTAAAAGTGTAATTTATGGAGAGGGGTTTTGTGTCATAACTCCTACAATCATCTTTGCTGAGCACAGTCAAATGAAAAAAAAAAAAGAGAGAAAGTGCAAGTATAAATAAATATCAAAAAAAAATAAAGAAATAAAGGACAAATAGTATCAGCCAACATCAGTGACCAGTGAGTGGTCAAAGTATTGCATGGAAAGGTTTGTGTCAGAAGGAAAAACTCAGATTAGAGGAAGAACAACTGTGAGGTGACTTTCAGGACAGGGAATATGTCCCTGCTCATGGCAGAGGGTGGGACTAGATAATCCTTCAGGTCCTTTCCAACCCAAACCATTCCATGATTCTTACTGCCTGCATCTGCCAGGCTTTCCAGACAATCCTGGAAGAATTATAAAAGCGAGACATGGGATTATCAAACCTTTACAACGAGGAAGCCAAACTTAGATTTCAAGCTGATTGAAGCTGACAATTTGCAGAGATAACAGTTAAATTAGTTACACGGGGAACATTTATCATAATCAGCTGTGGAGGGCGAGCAGTCCTCCAGGAGGAGCAGCAAATAACAAAAGAAGGATGATGTCTAATTGTTTTTAAGCATTTCCAGAAGAACAGGTGCTAAGACAGAAATAACTCACAGGGCCAGACAAAGACACAAGAAAACAGAGAAACACTGAGATTGGATCCAAATATCAGCTCCTGCTTGCACTAAAAAGAGAGTCCTAAAAACAGGGAGGCTACAAGTTATCAGAAAGCCTCAACTGTGACTGTGATCAACGGCCCACATCATCCTTTGGAGTCAAGGTCTATCTGGCTCTACCCTGTTCCTTACAGATAATGATTATGTGAGAATTTCTAATTCATCTCTATCTGATTAAAAGAAATAACACAAAACAGAAATCAGAGAAAACATCTATTTTTCTCTTTCAATTTTGTTTTCCTTTTAATCAGACACAAATGAAAAAGATCCAGCCCTAAATACCAAAGCTTTGAGTGGAGATATTGAACACTTAACTTGTGAAAAGAGCTTCATGTCCTGCATTTCAAAGTCGTGCTGTGTGGTGACACCAAAATATAAATTTAATTTCCACCACATACCCATCACACCCTCGTGCCAAGGAGAACACACTTCACACACCTGGAATCTCCATCCCTCCTGCTCCTATTTCTCTGGCTAAAATCTCAGCTCTAAGAGCATTGATTTAATGTACATGTATTTTCTTTTTTTTCCTTTTTCTTTCTTTTTTTTCTTTTTTTTTTCTTTTTGCTGATGTTGTTTTATTCCTTGTCTCTAGTGGGAATGTATTATCTTTAACTCTTCTCAGAGCACTCAAGATGAGGGGAAAGCTGTTGAAAATAAATTAGACTAAAATAAACTCCATTTGGAAATGCTAAGTACTGCATGTTCCTGCTTTAGGAAAATGAAATACTTCATTCATATTCCTGAAGCAGGACTTGGGACCATTTCAAGTGTTGTGACTTTTTTTAAAGCCTCCAAAAATAGTGAGCGAGTGTTCTAAATTCTTACTTTTCTCATATGATAAGGAATGAATTCATTATTAACAGAGCTTTCCTCTCTAACTATGCATTTAATCAGAGCTATTAGCTCATATTGCATGGGATTTTTGTCAAGGGCCTTTTGGACTGGTCACTGGGGCAAACCTGAACCCATCTATGCTGTAATTAATAACATCAAGAATGAAGTGTTGGTGCACCTTCCACACCTTTGAAGATGAATTTGGCTTTCTGCTAAAACCAGTTTTAGCCTAATCTGGAAAAGAATCATGGAATCATAAAATGACCTGGGTTGGAAGGGACCTTATAGACCGTCTTGTTCAATGCCCCTGCCAGGGGCAGGGACACCTTCCACTAAACCAGCTGCTCAGAGCACCATCCAGCCTGGCCTTCAACACTTCCAGGGATGGAGCACCTGTAACTTGAGGCATTTTCCGGAGATTCCAATGATTTACAAACAGGTCAGACTGCATTGGGGAACCCACAAGTGATGTGGATTCCACCTTCCTACATGTCTCATTGGAGTCCCAAATTAATTTTGTTTAGAGTTCCTGTTCCCCAGACCATTTTTTTTTCCAGGGGACAGTCTCCANCTGTGCTTATTGGGGAGTGGGAAGTTATATATAACTTGTGTAAGTGTGTGTTATATTGTAGTTTTCTCTTAATTTTCTCTTTTCTGTGTAAATACATGTAGTTAGTTTCAGCATAAACCTAGTTTAGAGTTTTTCTTTCCTCTCCCTCTTCTTTCTCCTTTTGGCTGGCTGGGGGGAGGAGGAACCCTTTTTCTCTGTACTTGGGCAGTTGGCATTTTGCCAGCTCAACCCAAGACAATGTAGATTAAGCTCAGGCAAAACAGTAAAGCAAAAGAATATTTCATGCTGCCGGCCTCATTATCTTAAGAAATAATATTCCAGAATGAGCCATAGGACTGTCAAGGGAAAAATCTGGGTGTATGAGGACAGATGGTGATGTCCCCTGGGGGTACAGAGGTTCAAGAGAAGTCCTTCTCCCATAACTCTTTGTCCTATGGAGTTTCTCCTCTCCATTTTCCCTGCCCCATCTGGTCTCCTTAGACCTCTATTCCATCTAAATAATTCCTCTCTCAGCCTTCTGTTTGCTTCACCTTAAAATCCATTCCTAATCTGTCCTTCCAGGTCACATCCTTCCTCTGATTTGTTCCTCTCCCAAACCTCCCCAGCTGGTACTTGCAATCTCCATCCCTCTTCATACACTATTCCCTGTGTCCTTGTCCTGACTAAAAGGCCTGGGGATGACCAACAGCTGCTGCAACCTGAGGTCTTTGAAGTGGAAAGCTTTGAAAACATAACAGGGACATCTCATCTCTTCTGATTTTGCCTCTCAGGGGAGACAGGTTGGGAGTGGGGAAATGAAAGAGCAAAAAGAATGCTGTGCCACAAAGATTCTTTGCCCCTTACAACTTTTCCCTCTTTCCCTAAGTCTCCTCCACTCCTTTCTTACCAGACATAATGGACAGGGTAATGGGGTCACTGTAGGTGGACTATGCCCAGCTCCAGAACTTGATAACTTCTGCAATAAGGTGAAGAATAATGCCCACAGAGGGAATTTCTGTGGAGATTTTGCTGTGTCACTCAGTGTACTTGGCAGAAACACAATGACAGGTCTGAAAATTGTCATAAATACTACTATGAAAACAAGAAGTTTGCAGCTGGTTTAAACAGTTTAAACAGTTATGCTTTAGACTTGTTAAAAAGACACAAAGCTGCTAATTAGGTAATAGGTATAATAAAGTCACCACTTATACCAACCTCTTAAGATATTCTGTTTAGGTGCTCCCCCAATATTTAAAAGGGTGATGAAGGTGACTGTCCAAAGCACAGACCAGGAAAACACTGTAGACAACACTGCAAGTTATTTCCTTTGTGTCTCCTCACACAGATTCTCCTGGTGTGCTCACGAGTTACTCCCATCTGATCCTCACTTTGGAAAGCTCTAAGCTCTGACCTTTGAGTTTCTGATAAGCCCCATTTGTTTCACTGATATCCAGGCAAACCTCCCTAATTTTTCACTCTGGTCCAGCTGACAGGACCGGGTTAGTCTGTGGCTGGGGAGCACTCCACGTTCTCAGACCTGTCAAGTCAGATATTGAATAAGAGACTCATTGTGCTGACTCTCACCTTGTGTTACCCAACAACCTGGCTGGTGTAAAACTCACTCCCAGCACTGTCCTGCCTCTGCACTGCAGCCATCCTGAGCCCTCCACTGATGGTGCAGAGCAGGAGACAACGCTCTCAAGGCAGGACTTGGTGTTCAGAAGAGCAATTCCAACTGTTCTCCCCTTCTCTGCTGCTGAGATGAATCTCCCTCTCTGCATTGAAATTGTGCCCTTCTGTCCTACCTGAAGGAGGAGACTGTGATGGACACCAGGAATAGTCAAACTCTGAGGTCATTGCTGCACACACATTTTCCCCTCTATGTGCCAGAATGATGAAAAGCCACAGTGAGAATCCTACAGGTTGGCCAAAGGTCCTCCCTTTTACCCCCTCCCCTCCACACAGCATGTTTGTTATATTCACATGTGCTACCCATCCAAACATCAGAGACAAGCCTGACCTTTCAGGGCTGTCCCTTCAGCCATTTGTCCATGCTTGTCATTCTTTCAACCTTATTTCTTTCAACAGAACCCCCTCTCCAGCCCTTCCAAACCTTCGCTCATCATCATTCAGAATGAATCAAAACCTTTGATTTTGGTGGAGGCACAGGTTTCCAGAGAGGTTGTGGACTCCCCATCCCTGGAGGTGTTCAAGGCTAGTCTGGATGGGGCTCTGAGTAACCTGGAAGTTGTCCCTGCCCATGGCAGGGGCATTGGAACCAGATGATCTTTAAGGATCTTTCCAACCCAAACCACTCTGTATTTGATGATTCTGATTTTGCTCACAGTGCAGAAACAGAACTGTCTCTGTCATCTCCTATTTGCAGTGGTGTTGTAGCCATGATAAGCTAGAGAGAAAGTCTGACTACCAGGAAAGGTGCTCAACTGCTGGCTGTAGGACATGAACCCTTCCTTCCTACAAGATTTTTTCCTGGGGAATACATTGCCTGTGGTCACTGGACAATTCTTACTTTACATCAAAGCAAATCCTGTAACCCTCAATTAATTTTTGACCAGTCTTTATTCAAGCAGACTGGACTGTCTTCTTAAAACAAACATGAAAAAGAATCTTCTCAACTCTCATCTTTGCACCTCATTAGGGAGTGCAAACCAGGAGGAAAGAGAGACAAAAAAAGACAGCAAATCTCTCTTTCCAAAGTAGCTCTCAATGCTTTTAAACAGATCCATAAAGACAGCTCCAAAAACAAATGGTTGATTAAATTAAATCAGATTAAATAAACAAATGAAACAAAGGGCAAGCACAGCCAAGAATTTGGCTCTGTGATTGGTATTATTAGGCGAGGAAAAACAGTTAATTTAAATTTTCAGAATTATGCTGTCTGTCAGGGTGGTTTCATTTGAACAGATCAGTTCTGTCTGTGACACTTTGCCAGGTCTCCTCTTTGTGAAGCCAACAGGGGAAAAGCAGGGTTATTTTACCAGCCCTGTGCTATAGTGAGTTTGGGCTGTACTGACATGAAGTTTTCCTCTTGGAAAGAGCCCTCTGGAGAGTGTTTATTTCTTCTTGTAAAGAATTTTTTATGTGGACAGCCCACTGGACCCTGCTGCAGCCACTTGTGTCTTGGTGTCCAAAGCTGTCCATGTTCCAGGGACAAGGATATGTCACAGCACCAATTACCCAGTAGCAGAGCTCCTGCTGGTGTCAGTGCATGTCAGGGGACAGTCAGGAATAAAGTGAAGCATCATCTGAGCTATACAGATTCACTCAGCCTTACAATTCCTGTTTTGTTTCCTTTGTTTTTTGTTTTTTTTGGTTGTTTTTTTTTTTTAATCAACATTCCTAGTTTCTTAATTGTCTTTACTATTTTCACATTATGACTTTGGAGTGTTTCTTCTCTTTTCTGAATGGCAACAGGGGTTCAGCTGAAGGTCTTCATTGTTTACAAGCCTGTTTTTTTCCCTTTCAGACATTCAGCAATGGGGAAACGTTGCCTGTGGTCCATTCTATTCTTTCTCCAACTCATCTATATTAATTAAAGAGGACTCTACCAGCATTGATCAGGAAAATACTCGCATTAGCTGCACAAATGAACACAAAAGGCAAATCAACATGGACAGCCCTGTGGACCAGGATGTAACAGTCACCAACCACAGTGTTCAACTCTGAGAAGGGAACAGTGAATATTTTTGGTTATCAGCCACCCAAATATTCATCAGCAGCAGAGTTAAGAGAAGACAGTTTTCCTACAGAATTATGTGCACAATATTTTGTAAACAATCCTACCACAACAGCCTCAGCTGTTCTCTCATGTACAGACCCATCTCCGCCTACAGAGATACACAAAGGACTTGCCCAAGTCCCAGATCTGTCAACTCATTGACTTTGCAGATCTCAACACCTCCACAACTCTGAAACTCCCCAGATCCCTCCAGTTCTTTCTGAGAAGCCCTGAGCTCCCTTCCACACTGTCTCCAGCCCCTCTCATGTACCCTTATTACCAGTTTAGGAAGAAGCAGAAGAGGCAGCAGCGCCCTCAGTGTGAACACACTGATTGATGTGCCACCAGGGCAAGAGGAATGGGTTTCATGCTTAAACCCTGCCTTCCAAAGGCCCACAAATGTGGTCTTCTGTTCATTTCTAGGAACAGATTCTTGGGAATTTGAGTAATTTTTTCAGTCTCATTGAAAGTGGCAAGGAGACAGAAACAGTTTGAGGAGGGAGAAGCAAGACTGACAGTCAGCTAAGATGGATGGACAGTTACAGTGTGATCATGCTAAAAATGAAATTCAAGGTAAAAACCCATTTTTGAAATGTATCCAGAGGTTTAGCCACCTGTCACTCCATCTTCAAGAACAGTTAAATGCTTTTGAATTACTGAAACTTCCAGTGGGATTG
Organism: Sakesphorus luctuosus; assembly: GCA_013396695.1. Classification (NCBI taxonomy): domain Eukaryota; kingdom Metazoa; phylum Chordata; class Aves; order Passeriformes; family Thamnophilidae; genus Sakesphorus; species Sakesphorus luctuosus. Next base: position 4,955 of record VWZD01012850.1, on the reverse strand, counting down.
TACAATGGGATACTTACAACTGTAGGCAATGAAATGTGCAGCCCTTCTCCAGTGTTCTGCAAGATGAAGGATGAGTCCAGCTCAGCACATTTCAAGGGGAAGGAGGGATGTGAGCAAAAGTAACATTTCACAGCTTGAAATCTTCCAGGTGGTTATTGGTTCCAGTCACTCAGTGTTAGCAGTTTTTATGGTGTCGTATGAAAGAGGCCACTCCAAGACATCATGTTCTCTCTGCTTTGGAATCACTCATGGCTGAGCTCTATGATGCCCCAGATCCAAAGAAGAATCTGACCAGCATGCCAGAAAACCTCAGGGTGAAAGCTGTCACCCTGAATGTAGGTGTCTGTAACACAGGAAGGTCCTTGATGCAAGGCCAAATGCAGAGTCCTGTACCTGAATCAGGGAAATCCTCACTATCAATACAAACTAGGCCGTGAATTGCTTGAGAGCAGCCCTGCAAAGATGGTCTTGGAGACACTGGTGGGTGAAGGACTAGGCATGGCTTCCAATGCCTGATGGAGGCTCAGAGGTGACCTCAGCACTTTCTAGAACTACCTGAAGGGAAGTTCCAGCCAGGTAGGGGTTGGTCTCTTCTCCCAGGCACTCAGCAATAGGACAAGGGGGCACGGGGGGCTCAAGCTCTGCCAGGGGAAATTGAAGTTGGAGAGCAGAAAAAACTTCTTTGCAGAGAGAGTGCTCAGGCATTGGAATGGGCTGCCCAGAGAGGGGGTGGATTCAGCATCCCTGGAGGTTTTTCAACTGAGCTTGGCCGTGGCACTGAGTGCCATGATCTGGTAAAGGGACTGGAGCTGGCCCAAGGGTTGGACTTGATGATCTGGGAGGTCTTTTCCAACCCAATCCATTCTATGATTCTATGCCTGCTTGCAGCCCAGAAAGACAATTGTGTCCTGGGCTGTATCAAAAACAGGCTGAGGGAGGTGATCCTGCCCTTCTACTCTGTTCTCATGAGATCCCCCCTGGAGAACTGCAGCCAGCTGTGGGACCCCCAACATAAGAAGAACATGGAGCTGTTGGCCAGATGAGGCCACAAAAATGCTCAGAGGGATGAAGCACCCCTCCTATGGAGACAGGTTGAGAGAGCTGGGGTTATTCAGCCTGAAAAGGAGAAGGCTTTGTGATACTTTGTAGCCCCTTCCAGTACCTAGAGAGGCTGCAAGAGTGCTGGAAAAGGACTTTGCACACAGACATGCAGGGATATGACAGGGGTAATGTCTTTCTTCTGAAAGAGGGTAAGTTTAGATTAGTTATTAGGAAAAAAATTCTAGGCTGTGAGGGGGGTGAGGCACTGGACCAAGTTGCCCAGAGAAGCTGTGGCTGCCTCATCCCTGGAAGTCTTCAAAGCCAGAATGGATGGAGCTTTGAGCAACCTGGTCTAGTGGAAAGGGTCTCTGTTTGTGTTATGGGGGTTGAACAAGTGGTCTTTGAACGTCCTTTCCAAACCAAACCATTCAGTGTTTCAATGTGAGCAAGTCACCTCATGTTCCCCATGTAGGACTTGGAATTTGGGGACAAAATGTGCCTAACACAGATGTCTAACAGCTCAGGTCACTGTTGACATTCCAGACTCTCTGTTGTGACTGTATGTGAAGCCTTGACATCTCGTGCATACAGAGACTCACATTCAGAGTATGTAATATGGGATTTAATTGCCCTTAGAAATGAATCTATTGACACTTCCAACACTGATGGCACCTAATGAGAGTCAGGAAGAATGCAGATTTTCTGTAAGGTCCTATGTCATCTCAGCCAGGCCTCTTCAGATCCCTTGGACATCCTGGGAACTCCAAAAGGATGCAAAACTTCCATGTATTTTCAAGTCAACCCCACCTCTAAACCTGAGTGAGATGCACCTCATGTGTAGCATCTCGAGTTCTAACAGGCTACAGATGTTTCAGGGAGTGATAAAATCTTCCTGCACTTTGTACAATGGGATAAGAGTCAGGATTGCAGACCTGGCCACATTATTTTTAGTTGTGATGATAATAATAATAATTACAAGGACTCAGATGTTCAAGTCCAGCCCTTGAGACACTGTGACCGCAGAAGTCTAACAGCGAGAAACAGCCCCATCTGCTTTGCCATCTGAAATTAGCTGGAAATAGTCTTGTTATCCATTTGGCCCAAGTATGTCATCTGAAACTGCTTCTTAACATATGCTTTTCAAAATATATTAGCTTGGTTTTACAGGGTTTTGGCAAAACATTTTCCATCATGATTTGCAAAGTCATCAAAATCTCAATCTTCCTGAGGAATGCACTGAATTCAATTCAACATTGCTTAAAACCAGTTTTTACATAATATATTTTGGCATTTAGCTGTTAGAGTTATTCCATTTGAAATATATATTTAGGATACATTGTTTATTCTGATTTATTTTATGTTAGCAGCTTATTTATTATGTTCTCTTTTATTCCGTGTTTATGTTCACGTTTAATTTTATATTCACTTTCTTATTTTAATTCCATATTCCACAGCTTTATCTAGTAAAAAATGAAATACTAGAAGTCAAACAAAAATAACTGTTGAAATAGTTTTAGTGATATATTCTCATTGACCAAAAAACGTGATGCTTTTTTTAAATGCACGAGAGGCAAAAAAAATCAAAATGTAGAGTTATATTTCAGATTGCAATGAAAAAAAAATATCAGAACTACAGAATTCCTCATAAAGCTGAGGCTCAATAAGTCTCCCAGCTCACTATACATGCTGATATATTTATTTAATCACACAAATATGAAAGACTTCTTTTCCTGATACTGACACTGCTTATGTCACTAAAAATTGATTTACAAATATTTTTGCTTTTGTGGATAAACACTCTATTTCCTGTGATTTTCTTTTTTTGGAGTTACATCATCATTATTATTCCTGCCTGTTTGACGCTGTGTGTTTACATTCCCCGGTTCTTGGATCCTCTTCAACGTGATTCCAGATCCATCCCACCTCTCATTAGGAGAGCTGAAGAGCACACGGATCCTGCACAAGCATATGTGACATTTGCTATTCCTTAACCTCAGGCTGAAAACATTGATTTTCACAGTGAGGGAGAAGCAGCAGAACAATGCAAATTTTACTAATTAACTCTACGTGGCAAATTCAGGAGGAGAAATAAAACTCTGAGAACAACCGCGCACCGGCAGTGGCGTGATGTGAGATTTGCCGTCGCCTGGAACGAGAATTTAGATGAAAAATGCATTTGGTGAGAGTCAAGGTTCACATTTCATCACTGTTTTAACCCAAACCTCCCTCCAGGTTATCCTTCCTCACGCTGCTGGCTCGGAGCAAACCTTTGAAGCACAATAATCTTCCTTCCTCTTTCCCAGTGAACAGAGAGCATTAGGTAGAGATCTGCTCTCATTTGTGATTGCTTTTTAATGTCTCTTCACTCCAGCAGATAGGCCTGACGTCACTAAGCCTGTTGTTATTATCTTTTGAGAGGATTACTAAACACATAATTGATATCAGTTTTCCTTCCCTTAAAGATTTGGAGAGTTTGATGGTATTTATATAAACTGGTTTTGGGTTTTGTTTTGTTTTTTCAAAATGTTTTGTGAGACAGGAGAACAAAACTGTCTGATTTCATTACCTTTATCTCTACTGATGGGTTGCTTTGGGTTGCTTTTTGCTGTCATTTTCTGGATGTGGAGCATCGTTTCATGTAACACTAAACTTTATGCAGATATTGGAAGGCCAATAAAGTTGAATGCTGAGAAGAATCAATGCAGAAAGATGTCAAGCAAAGCCACTTCCAGCTGACAGGCTGCTGCAAGGCCTCTCCTGATCTCATTCCTTTCTCATAGGCATTAATAAATCCTCTATTTTCTTCCTTCTACCTCCCATGAAATTCCCTCGAATTTGCTGAGTAGACAGAGCATCCAATCATTCCAACATCTCTACAATGAGGATCTAAGACAGTCATAGATGGACAGAAACCCACCACAGACATCTTGTATGAACTCACACCGGCATTGCACAACTCTTTCCATCCAACATGGGACAGTAGGTGCAGGCAGATCTGGTCCCGACTTATCTCAGCAGCTGCACCAGAGTTCCCACACTCTGGAAAAGGGACTTTACCTGCTTAAGAGGATGAGCATGGGTTGGGTGAGAGGGCAGAAGACAGGTCTGATGCATCCACAGTATGTCTAAGGGTGGGGGTGGTCCCATGGTGTAGCGGAGAGCACTCCGATCTCTGAATCCCAAGGTCACGAGTTCGAGTTTCAGTGGGGACCGTCCCCAGCACTTCAATGCCTCCCTGCCATCCGATCCCGTCAGATTCCGGATGCTCAGCAGGGTCAGCCCCAGTTAGTACCGGGTGCTGTAGATAGTCTCAAGGACTTCACTGTCACTGTCCAAGCTTGCTCGGCCGTGGCAAATGAACCTTAGGACTTAAAAGGTGGGGCCAGTTCTGCGCACGCTGAGCCTCACCTAAAAAAATCCACTGCACAGGTTCGAAGGGCACACCCACGTGGGGAGAGCCCTTCCCAAATCTTCGTTCGTGAAGATTAGCCATTATATATATTATATGTCTAAGGGTATAACTGGAGGAGCCCTTTCCACTTCCCCGACAAAACTCAACCCTCCACATTGGATTTAACTTGTAACACAAAGCTTGCTATGAAGTTGGAAAATGCAACTGCAAAAAATGCCCGTATTCTGCTTGATCTCTTCTTAAAGATACTTGGAAAGGTGCCTTTCCTACATTAGACCAAGAGGAAATGGAGAAAGACAGCAAAAATCATAAAAACAAGTGCCAAGCCCTCAGGGCAGGAGTGATATTGCACAGAACCAACTGTGCCCACTATGGAAACACCTTTCCACAGCTCAGAGGTTCATCAAAGTCTGTTTAATAGAAACAGCAGGAGGCTCCAGCAGCAGGAGATTCCAGCAGCAGCAAGGACAGCTTAATGCAAAGGTGTCGCAGGTTTGGCTTA
>VWZD01012845.1:1368999-1415756 GCA_013396695.1 Sakesphorus luctuosus | reverse complement strand
AGTACCTATGAGTTTCACATTTCAACTAAGTATCATACTACTAGGCATGTACAAGATAAGCATTGGAGAGATAACACCCACATTACTGATATTTAAGAAACATATTTAGGGCTTACATTTTTTTCCACTTGATAGAACATCTTTTATAAAAATGTAGACACGTGAGCACCAGATGGAGAGGTGTCATTCTATTGCCAACTTTTTCATCAACCCTCACATGTCTTGAGAGAGGAATATAGTTGATTTCTACTTAGCACTGAGAAAGTGAGAGAACAAATCCTACATTGCTGTCTAGTACATCATCAACATTAGAAAAGACAAAGTAATTGAAACAGGTTAACTGAGCCATTAAAAATGGCTACCAAAACCTCATCATAACTTCACCAGGAGAAACTAATACTCAGTTTAGGCCTTAGCTGTTATGTATTTCTGCATAAGAATCCAGATATGTTCTCTGAAACACACTCTCTCTGGAGAAATTATCCTTGCTTGCTTATCAAGAGACTGTAGTACCTTCTAAGTTCAGTAAGACCTTAGTAATGGCACTGAGACGCTCTCCAGTCACATCTCAATGGAGAAACATTTATTTAATGTTACAAAAGCATTAGAAATAGCAGATAATATTTAATCTTAAGTTACCAGAACAAAATTGAATATTCTACTGTGCCTTCCTGTTTGCAGCTGGTTTGTGTTTGTCTTTTTTTTTTTATTGGCACTAGTTAGGGCACAAGTCTGTGAAGTCCTGGGAACCTGCCACTGATTTCCAGTAGGGACACGATCTCCAAACATCTTCTGAAGCCAAAGCAGATGCACTGATCTAATGACATGGCTGTAGGGCCCTGCTCTCTCCCTCTTGGCCAAAGACTGGCCCAGTACTCCACTCAGAGCAGAGTCTTCTGACAAGAGGCAGACAGCTTCCCTCGATATGTCACCAGAGCCCATCTCGGGGGAAGCCTCCTCATCACTATCAGTGAATCTGGACAGAGTCCCAGTGCACTTCAGAAGCCTGACTGCTCAGCCTGTCAAGGAGGATTAGGGTCATGGCCAAAGGCAAACATGTAGGTTTCCAGAACTTTTCTGGCACAAATTTGGGAAACTTGAAAGTTTGGCACAGACTTTTTTTTCCCCTTTTTTTCAGGCAGGAATCTGAACTACATAAATGTTGTACTTCTCTTCTTGCACTGCTCTTGCCCGAGTTGCTTTAGAGCAATGTTTTCTGCAGGAATTAACAAAAAGGCATTTTCTTTTTGCCATAAAGTCAGAGCAACATGTTTAGTTAAAAAGAAAGTGTATAAGTAAAAGGTAATACAGATTGGGAGGGTGAAAAGAAAGATAGTTTTGCATCACTTTGTTTTAAAAAAAAAACTAACATTTTTCCTACAACAAAGAATGACAATTTTCAAATAAACTCCAGACAACTGCATCTGTCATTTCTACTGTTTCATCTCCACTGTATAACCCACAACATCTCTGACATGAGTGTTACTGCTGGAGGCAGTGAGGAGCAGTGTAGAGATAGCCTGGACAGCAGAAAGTGGTCCAGCTGCAGTGCCTTCCCAAAACAGCATTACCTGTCGCTGCAGGCACACGCTGGGTTAGGCTGATCATTTATCTGACCCACATAGCAGAGAAAGAAAACAAAACCAAACAAGCTGAATGGCCAGTCCTACCTAAAAGTGTTATTAAAACTTGATGAAGAAAGTTGCAGGAGTTTTCTCCTTTCCATGATAACTGAGAATTTTAAGTGCGACAAATCCATGCAATTCTACTGAGCGAAGATGAGAGGGAAAAAGTGAATTTGGTAAGTTGAAAGTAGAATTCTCCTCAAGCATGCTGTAGCCCAGAAAAAATAAATCCAAAAACTTGCACCACTGTGATCTGTTTCAGTTGAATCTTGTGACCTAAATGCAGCAAAATAAAATACTGCTTTTAGGATTGTTTGGGTTTGTTTTAATTTTTTTCAACAGTGAGTATTTAGGGAGTTTCAGAGCTTTAGTACCTTTAATTACAATTTGTGAGCTGCCATTATAAGTTACTGACAGAAAGATAATTTTCCTCTAACTACATTCTCAGAATTTTGGTTAATCTCTTACTGATTCATTTAGGTTTCTAGTAAGTCTTATTCAACATCTGATAGAAATGAAAAACATACTCTTTCAACTATCTTGCATGTGCAAGCAATTCCAGGACACCTAACCATTAAAGAGAAAAGTGCAAAACTTTACTGCCTCAGATAATTTTCCTATTTATTTCTGCAGAAAGAAAGATAATTACTTGAAAGTTTAGAAATCGCAGGTATGTTACATTATGAATCAATGCTTTAACTTTCAATACAATCGTGCCAAAATTACTTCAGCAAGCAATTTTATATATGCAAAACATATGCATTACTCTGATAATGAGAAATCAAGGGTACTCACACAGAAATTCAAAAAAGTCTTCCAGATCAAGATGTTAGCCAAATATCAAACTTAACAGTGTGCTACCTTTCATAACATTTTCATAAAACGTCAGAGCCTGGCATGTATAACAATCGGTCCTAAAAAGTTTCTTACTTTGTTAAAAGATGAACTGATAAGCTCCAATCTCAGACATTCCGAGATCAGAATCATTAGAAACATAGAATAGTATGGGCTGGAAGGGACTTTACAGACCATCTAGTTCACACACCCCAAATTTCAGTGAGCTGGAACATCCTGAGCTAAATCAGGTTGCTCAGAGCCCCATTAAATCTGACCTTGAATGAAGCATCGACCACCTCCCTGGACAACCTGTGCCAGTGTTTCATCACCCTCATCACAAAAAAATCTCTCTTATACCCAGTCTAAATCTACCCTCTTTTAGTTTAAAACTAGTACCCTTTGCCTTATTGCAACAGGTCCTGCTAAAATGTCTGTCACCACCACTCTTATAATAAGGTCCCCTTAAGTATTGAAAGGCTACAGTAAGGCCTCCCAAGAGCCTTTGCTTCTAATTAATTGCTATTGCATAGGGAATCACTCTGATAAAATCCTAATGACAACAATGAATTTAGAGCAGAATAACCTGAAGAGCTAACAGGATTAGATTTTCAAAGAGCAACCCTAGTCCTGATAATGTCACCACCAAAACTACTGTCATCAATATAATCCGAATTTCATTCTTACTGTTTGACAGCTTTGCAATATAGACTAAGAGCACCCAAAAGCATAATATTTTTGTAATGTCAAAATTTAAATCTGTCACTAATATGAATTTGAGTAAAAGGCACATTTTTCTCTTTATTATTTGAGGGTTTACTCCAAAATGTTTGTCCCTAGCACTTTTTAATAGATTTCTACAGAGCCAACAGTCTTTCCCTGACTTCTCTGTTTTGGATCAAGTATTTAATGACCTACATCTCATTCTAATGCAACTCATTGTGAAACACACACCTCATGACTACTATTACATGATCAAAATATGCAAGGACTGTTTAGAATAACCTCCTCACACTGAAGCTTCTGGAACAGCAACACTGATACAAAACCTCAGATACAAATAAAAATTTAACATAAAAGAGAGTTCAAAACACAGCTGCAGCCCTCAGATGTAAGAGATATAGCAAATGTAAAACAAGAGTGGAGTGGTGTGTTGAAAATACCCAGCAAATACTTCTCAGTATCTCCAAGGTAAAGTGCACAGTGAAATTAAGTGACAGACACAGGTCACAAAGCAGACGGAGAGAAGAATTCTACAAGAGAGGGTCAAATGGAAAGATCAACCTGTTGTTCAGTAAACACAGAAGCAAAATCAAACTATACCAAATGTGACATTCACCATTTTCAGTTTTCGAATTTCATCCCTGCCCTGAAATATCACCTCTTAAAAAATCTAATTAAATCAGAAATCTGAACTAATTAAATCTTCTATTGTATACTGATATATTAATTTCTTTTTATGTAATTAAGAATTGTGAACCACATCCTGTAGATAAACTGAAGAGTTTGTTATACTAGAATGTTCAGAGATGGTTATTCATGCTCATATTTTAGCTTTTATAGAAGATTCTGTAAAGATTTCTTACATTGTAGACAGACTAAAAGAGGTCCCAATTGACCATCTTTCTAAGTCACTAAAGTTTCCCATTAAAGCTTGCTTGCCTGTTTGGACTCTATGTAACTACCCTTGATATAAAGGCTTATTTTTTTATTGTCATCTAGAGTACAAAAGAAACAAGAAAATAGAGTTTAACATAATTTCCTTTTCAGATATTAATTCTTTCAGGTTTCAGTAATCCATATATCCACTATTAAGTCTGTTATGGCAGTAGCTGGATTATGTACTGCATAATCCCTGTCTGTCCTCACAGGAAACAAAACACTGTATTGTTGTTCCAATGAAAGACTCACACACCTCTGTGTCAGTTTACAACTCCTATTTGACACTAACAAGTAAACTTTACCTATCATGTGTACAACTGTAAATAAAGATACTAAAGATATCTACAAAACCACTTTCTAACTGTCTTTGGGAGCCTTTTTAGCATCAAAGAAGATAAATTATTGGAAAGGGGACCATAGTCTGCCATAGTCACATTCTAAATCAACATGTAAGAACTACTGAGTTGTAATTATAGCTGCATACAGATGGTAACTAGTGAAAAATTTCAGTACAAATTCCCTTTTACCCAATTTAATCTCTCATACGTTAAAGATAACTCTAAAAAGACTGAGCAAAACATGGATATGAGTTGCTTATTTTGGAAATGAAGTTTGAAAGACAAGAAAATCGTGCACCAAATCTCAGTAGATGTTGAGGGGGCTATAATTTATTTCCAGTTAATCCAATCCAATAGTAAATGCTCATTGCATGCCATAACAATTAGGTGAACACACAAAGAGAATGATTAACCCCCGTGCACATTCCTGTACTTTGCAACTTGAGACCCATGTTTCAGTAAGAGTAGAAGACAGTGAGTATGATCTTCCTGAAGCCTGAAAGAAACAAAGGCAGAAGGTTGCCCTGCTGCAAAGATTATCACCAAATTGTGGACCCCAAGGAGGGATATGTTCAAAGACCTCCCTGAGGAGCTGCTCAGCCACACGTTGTGCTCTCGTGTGGAGGTGAGCACAAAACAGCACAGACTTCACCTTGTACCAGTAAATGGTTTGTAGCCAAGAAATTCTTCACAGTTATGATTAATTCATTCCCTTGAGTACTTGGAATTCACATCTGAAGTATGCATGCATACATGTGCACTCGTACTACCAGTGTGCACGTGTGAGAAAGCCAAAGGTCAGAGCATCTGACATAGCCAACATTTATAGGAACTCTGGCAATGCACAGGAAAATATAATTTTGGTTTTCCTCAGGATAAAGTCACATGCCAAATTTTGTGTTCCTAACATCACTCTTCTCAGAATTACTGCCACAAACACTTGCATACAAGAATTAAGAAAACTAGTACACTCTCAATCATGTGCCTGAAAACCATCAACAGTTGAGCTTGATTTTTATAGTGGTTTCAGACAGTATTGTCATGACGCAATTCTCACACTGCTTTAGCATCTGTCAATGACACAAGTCATCAATGCAACAAGACTGTCAATTCAAGAAAATCAGCTGTGATTGAGTTGTACCTACCTCAGAAAATTTCCCAACCCACTACTCACAAGCTAACTTGTCAATGTCCTTGCAACAGGTGGCACCATTCACTCTCCTGATATCCTGATATGTTAATCCTGATTTCAGACATGTCTGGGGAGAAAAATCAGTAAATACCATAGATGCTCAAAATACTGTGTCCAGCAATAAGTTCATATTACTTTATCTGCAATGAAAACATACTGGGATGAATAACATTGAGAACAGAGGAGAGACAAGAAAACAGCTTTTCTGTGCTGGTTTTCCTTACTGTGTTTCAATGGTACTAGTAACTCTAGTGTGTCTGATCCTTGAATGTTCTCTTTTCTCTTTCCCATAAGTAAACAACAAAAAAATACATCCTCAGAAAAAGTGTTCTTTTAGAGGAACTAGATTGTATGTTAGTCACTCTTGGCCCTCATGCAGGGTGCTAAAGTAAGTGAACTGACTTACACTATCAGTACTGCCACTCCACACTAAATAAATTACCTGTCAAAAACCCGCTGAAAATTAATGCAACAGGCAACCAAGAAACTTGGTAAATGCTGCCACTGGAGGTTTAAAGTGCCAGCTGCAACTCCCTGGAAACCACTGGCACAATGTTTGAGCCCTGCAGACTTCTGAAGTCAGCAGGAAACAGGAACCTATCTAGCACAAAGCAAAGTACTACTCAGACTATTAGCACAACAGCAGGGATAAAGATTAGACCAACAAGCCACTCAAAATGTACCTCTGAGTCACTCTACCAAATTGGTTTCTCTGTAAGATTACCCTGCTTTGAGCAGCACTTCTCCAGTGCAGACTTGCTCTATAGTTGACTGGGTTCAAGAAATTTAGGGGCCATTTCATAAACTGGCTGAAAACACTGAGATTCTTAGACTATTATCATCCTAATTCCATTGTTTGGGTTTTCCCCAGGTCCTTCCAGATGTGTTCCTGCAAAACTTTTGTACCTCAAAAACCATCAGACTGTGCTCAGCCTACATATTTGTAGTTATAAAACAGTAGTCATGCTGAGTATAGCGATGTACAGAACTCAAGAGACTAATACTGCTTCAGTCATTCAGATATGAGCTAAAACTGGAATGTCAAATCACCTAACTTTGGGAAAGCACAGCTACAAGACTTGTAGGGGAAAAGCAGGGAGAGCTTTTGTTCAAGCTGTTGACTTGCAGTCAGAGACTGGCCCTTAACTTCTCTAAGTCTACATGCCATTGAGTCTTACAGATACAGAAATACAAGCCTACATCAGAAAATAAGATATTTTGCATATAGAAGGCATATCAAGAGGTAGTGGAATTTCTCTGTAGAAGAGAGTGACTGTTGGCAATTTCATTTAGAATAGTTCCTTTGAAGTCAAGTCCACAGTGTGATTGCAGCATAGGATTTTTTAGTTGTGTCTTCTCTTTTTCTCCTTAATTCTTCTGTAGGCATAACATCCACTGACCTTTAGCTAGAACCTTAATTCCCCAAGGGAGAGAATTTTCTAACTTGGAGGACATCCTGGCAGACATTTCAAAGTATCATCGCTTAAAAAATAATACTCAAACTACCTCTAAGCACAGAAGCACCAACCAACTCTAGTAACAACTACTCTTACAACCACAGTGTTTATATCACTGAGGACCATTATCACCTTTTCAAATCATTCTTGGGAATATCAACTGTTGGGACCAAACTGAGACATATTAATGAAGAGAAGAACAGAACTAGGACTGTAAATTATGACAACTTTCCATTTATTGTAAAACTTAACATGTAGCGAAAGAAAGAAATATAGAAAGCAAGAGTGAGAGTAAGGTAATTAAACAAAAAAGCAAACATCATGGCCATGCTTTTAAAGAAAAAAGTTGTAATTATTTCTTATACCTTAGAAAACTATTCTAAAGTGCCTGAATTAAGTTTTTAGGTTTAATAAAAAAAAAAAAATCCCAAACCTTCCTTTTCAAGCATTTTGAGGACTGAGGATTTAAAATTCTTTTATAAAAACAATTAATTGGAAACTTAATTCTTTTTTAACATTAACATAAACATGTTGCTCCTATTGTTCATGTGAGAAACATATTCATTCATCATGCCCGAGATGCATGCCCTCAAATGAGAGCCAGCCTTTATTTATAAGATCACATTGTGCTGTCAGTTCATATCTTTTGTTTTGCTTTTGTCTGACCACTGTGCCTGTTCCTGTTCCGGAAAGTCCATTAAACTTTTATTTGGTTCAAGATAACAAGAAAAACCAGCAGAGGCCATCATTTTAATTACATTTGAACATGTTGATTTAGGTCAGGAAATAAGTGCTTCAGTTAACAGAATCTTAGAGTGATACCAATTAATTTTGCAGGTATCCCACCTTTTCAACGGGATCAATTCACAGTATATCGGGTGGCAGAACAAGTCACAATAAAAACAATGACAGTATAACAAGTTCAGATTGAAATACTATTTACTAATCTACCTCTTAGTATACCAAACCAAAAGCAAGTCAGCTATATGAAAGTTGTAAAAAATGCTTCTACCGCAGGCACTACAACTACAGTTTTTAAACATGTCACTTCTTACTTCTAATTCTGGAGAAAAGGACAAATTAATTGGTTTAAGTTCAAGCCTCTCTAAATGAATTAAAAACCTCATAGCATTCAAAAGTCTGTAAAACTGTTCAAAAGTCCATGAAAGGGATGCTAAATACAACACTAAGTACAGTGGGCCATAGTGAAGCAGGTTGATTTTTTTGACCTAGAGCAGATTGCATTGTTCTTTCATTGTATGTGCACATTCCCTATGGAAGTGTCTGGTCAGTGACAGTTATTTGACCAAATACTGTAGGAGACTCAAATGATATACTCACAGTTGAATCAGAATCACAGACTATTCTGCGTTGGAAGGGACCCACAAGGATCATTGAGTCCAACTCAAGTCAATGGCCCACACAGGGGATTGAACCCATGACCTTGGCATTATTACAACCAAGTTTTCACCAACTGAGCTAATGAAGGAGCAGTAATTTTTACTTCCCTTCCAACTGACATCAGTTTATTGCATAAGCAGCTGCATTCTCCCAGAAAGTTAAAGAATATGATCAAAATCCACTTTCCATCAGTTATTCCTATTCAGAAAATTACTTAATATCATACACAGCAGCCTTGCATTACTAAATTAATGTTTAAATAGAATAAAAATCTCCTGCAATCAAACAGCCTTGGCTTTGTGTGCTCCAACTTAAGCTAGAAATATTTACATTGAGCAACAATGCAATGGCACAATGTCTAAAGAAAACTGAAGAAGGGGAGTGGTGGGAAGAAGAAAACTTCCAACAATAGTTTTAACACACTCCTTCAGCTGCAAGGATTTAAAATCAAGTATGATTTCTGTGTTTTCTTGACATTACTATGACAACTTTCACTACATCAAGTGGAAGTGTTCTATGGATGCAAAAAAGCTCTTTGACCTTTGGCAAAACTTTAAATTCTCCAGAAGTGCTCTCCCTACAGTATCCTACAGCTCAGATCAAACTTAAACAGATGAAAGTCTGCCTTTACAGTTATATCTATTGAATTTCATTTGGGTCACTAGTACTACACACATGAAAAAAAAAATCTAGTCTAGTATTATTTGAGTAAATTTCACGTTTATTTAGATATACTTAGGTGGCTTAGCATTGTTATTAGTAATCTAAAATCTAATTTCCAGCACAAATTAATTTTGACACTCAGGAGCCTTGCAGTCTGCAATGCCTTTATTCCTGGAGTTAATTTTCATTATTGCTACTGCCCCTTTGAAAGTGCACACTCAGACCTGAACACCACCATCCCTCTCCAAAAAAACCCCTCCCAAAACAAAAAACCAAAACATCACCTATGCAACAGATTGTTTTAAAGACCATGCAACAGCTCTAATTAAAATTTAGTTCAACCTGGAAAACATGATGGAGCTCAATGCATTTTTACCAGCTATGGATCACACTGGGCTAACCTGACAGCTTTTCTTCAATAGATTTTCAATACAACATAAGTGAGGTACAAAGAGAATCTTATCTAACAGGATTTCAGGAACACATTACAGATGGTGTCACATTAGAGCTTGTATTAAAGTCAGAAAGAAAGGATTAGCAGCCAAATTTAAAGCACGCAAAGGAATTAAGGAGTTGAAGGGAGAAGCAAAATGACAGCAGTGAAAGGAACACATCTGGTAAGAAACGGGTTATTTCCAACTCCTCAAGGATTACTCTGATGAAGTATTTCATTTAGTACTCTTATCAATGGCATGGACACAAACACAGGTGAGAGAGTGACACTATTTTTAATAAAGAGGAAGATGAAGTTATCAGAGAAATGAAAATCTTGAGGACTGCACTAGGAGAAGCAAAATTCATTAGTATAAAAAGAAAGTAATTTTCTTGGCTAACTTAGAATTCATGCACAGAAAGCATCTCAAGAAAGGATGTGGAGGAATGAAAAGTTGATGATAACACTGTGATACAGACACAAGAGAATCTAATACGACCTTAGGACACACCAAACTAGAAAAAGAATGTAAATGTATGAGACATTCTCTGGATCAATGCATAACACACTCATAAAATTCCTTCAAGAATGAGTTACCTAAATTAGAATTGGCACAGAACAAGACCCAGAGACTAAACAGGAACATAAGGAGCTGAATATGAAGGGGGTTTTGAGATGATTGGTTGGTTTGGGGGAGGGGATGTTAAATATAAACATCTAAACAAAAGAATTTGTACATGCAGAGCAAAGGCATACACAACTCTAAAGAACTACTTTGATGCTAAAGGATAATGCTAACAAAAGAAAAACCAAAACCAAACCAAACAGATATTAGCTTATTGTGTAGGCTAGAAATTAGAAAAATCCTAACTGTTAGATCAATGATGTCTTCACAATTTTCCTGATAGTGCCTAAAAAGGCTGGAAAGAACCCTCTGACACTCCCTTCTGAGTAAAAGAAAAATGAGTAGCCTCTCTTTACATCTAGAAACCAGAAAGCAGCATATGTAACTGATTTACATTTAAAAACTATCTTCTGCAGGAGAGGTCAATCATTCTATTCCAAACAGTGACCTCAGGGAAAAAGCTTGCCATGACACATATGGAAAACACACTGCTCAGACACAAACCTTTTGAACTGGCTGCATATTTTCAGCATTATCAGTTCCTCATTATTTTGAGACTATTTGTAGACATATTTTAGCATCTATCTATGGCAAGAAATAGTTGTAGCAAACACAAAATAAAACTTTTCCTGATGAGTTGCTGACCTAAAACTTCACAGTCTTTAACATACTGAGCACTATATTTCCACAATGCATTATCACTAATATATTCCAAAGTGTCAAGTAAATACAGCAAAACAATGCGTTACAGTTCTTGCTCCACAAAAAGGAAGATGTTGAAGACAGATTAGCAATATCATGAATAGATATTAACACTTAGAAGTAATCCCTAGAGTATAAATTAATTTCATTTTAATGGATACATCACCTGTTTATTTTAGGGGAGAACAGATAACAAAAAGAATTTTCTCTTCTCCCATTTCCTGTCACAAGTATCCATATATATGTGTGTGTCACAGACGCAGACACATAGATATCTATATGTGTACATGTATATATGTATATGTGTGTGTCACACACACACTCACACACATATATATAAATAACTTAAGTAATTAATGAGTTGACCTCCCTTGATTCTCTGATGAATGCAGACCTTGCAGACCTCTCTACAATAAAAGTGTCTTCACCAGAATTTGTAAAAACATTACAAGCAGGCCCATCTTCCCTCACTATCATGGAACTCCAAGTCACAGTGAAAGAAAGTAATCATGAAAATTTCCAAGATTTCCAGCAGGAGGTCTCTGCTCAAGAAAATGTGCCACATGCTACACCGGACCCCAAGCTCGGGAATCAGCATGGCTCTGTGTGCTTGAATTTCCCTTGCTAAGGCCCAGCCTTTCACTGCCAACACCTTTGGGCATGCTGTCCATAGCACAGAAAGATGAGGCAACTCATTATCTTCTGAAATGGTTTCTCTTTCAGCCTATGCAAGGAAACCTTTAGAACAGCATTGTTCTCCATTTGAAAAAAAATACTGACTCATTTGGACCTTAATTTTCATCCGGAAAAAAATCCCAACATTATAGATACAATCTAACAATTTCTTAAGTGTACATATTGCTCTGAATTACGGAAATCTTTCTCAGCCTGTTAGGCCTATCTGAAAATGTCCTGTCTAACGAGCAGAGAAAAAAGGAAAAGTCTCTCATGTTTATAAACCAACAGTAATTGGTCCCTCTATCTTTCTCGAGCTTGTCTCACTACTGACAGCAAGGTTGTTTCTGAGCGGGCATTTGGCCTTTGTGCTGAGCAAAGGACATTGGGAGCACATGGACACTGCAATGCTTATGTCTATGACAATTTTATTTACAAACATGGAGATGGAGACAGTCATCAGCCCCTTAATGATGAGCAAAGGCTCATCCTGAGCATTGAATGAAATGGGATGGGAAGCAGGACAGAATATGAGACTGAAAAAAGGCGGGGGATTCACCTCTCCCACTCTGTTCTGGATCAAATCATAAATCTCCATTTCCACAAATCACATATTCCAAGGTGTTAAAACAGATCTTTGCCTTTCAACTCTTCTAAAATACTCCAAAGGATATCTCTACAATGAATAATTCTAAAGTATGTATGGCTTGTAAGGAATTAAGGCTGGAATTAAATTTGTGGGGACTGCTGGTCCACTTGTGTTTGTTTCAGTCTGTGCTCACGCTCTGCTCCAAAGAAACTGATAAAAGCAAAAGAGCAGATACATTCTTTACTGTTTATTCTGTCAAAACCACGTTGGAGAGGACAAATAAATCTCAAGTTACGTTACTTTGTTAAGCATGGTGAGAAAACCATCTCCTACTAAAGTCCAGTTACTCTCTCATTTCTAAAGCAGCTTTACATTGTAGAATTGCCCTGGGTTTGAGTCAGCAGTGCAAGAAACTTCCATTATTCTACCTACTATGTATTCAAGTTTTAAGTAACCCTAACCCTAATGATTTTTATACTCAAAGTCTTGTTATGGGCGAACACAAAAAATAGTAAAGAAATAATTTTTTTTTTTTAACTTTCAAGTTAAAATTGCTATGCACAAAGTAGCTACCACCTACCTCTTTCCCCACTGTCTTGCTCACCTTTGCTCTTTTCTTCTGGGTCCTAATGTCAACAACTCCAGCATGGCCATGGGACATGCACAGTAAGGAGTATGATGTTCGTTTCTTCTTCGTCACTCAAGGACATGATTGGGTAATTTCTATATGCTTCCTAACACACTTTTAGATGTTGCATTTTGCTCATTGGTCTGTAAGTTCATGGTTTACAAAGATCCACTATATATGGTGGGCTTTACATATGTCAGACACTATTTCTAGAGCTGATTTTGTCCAGTTCTTGTACCTGCATTTGTTTTACTGAGCACTGGAGCTTTTACACTTTTAAGACCTCTGATGTAATACCAGCGCTGCATTTCTGCATTACTCTAGAGTTATAAATATCTCATTCTACACAGAATCACTATTTGTTACTCTTACCTATATGAAAAAATAATTTTGTGCCATGCAGAGATGTGCATAGTTAAAACAAATTAACAACCACCTGGTCAGAAAAAAAAATTGTTATCACAGCAAATACAAGAACAAACAAAGCACCAAGAAAGTCAAGATGAGTTTAGACAAAATCTGAGAAGCCTCAGCCCAAGGACCTTGTGAATTTAGTAGAGTTCTTTGGGCCTGTAGGTAGCAAAGGCAAGCAATAGACTGTTACTCTGCTAAAGGACTACCCATCTCAATCCCAGCCAACCCCATCAGCACAACAGCACTTTGATGTTAAGACTGGGCTTCGTTATGCTTTGACAGTCCCTGGCCCCAGCCTCTTCTAGTGCACAGGCACAGAGATGTCCTGTTTCGAAAACAGCACTGGACAGAAATACCAGTGACACTGTAGGGCAGAGCAACGGGAAGCAGAAAAACCAGCTAGGCAGCTTTGCACAGCATCTTCTCTCATTCACACTCCTGTTCCAGACACACATTAAAATCCTAACTGACTTTAAGCAGCATTTTACTACCAAGCCTGAATTAATAAAAAAAAAATAACAAATCATTTACCAAGATGTAAATTGCTAAAATAACTTCTGTTGGCTTTCTGAGAGCGCTCAATATAAATGCTGCCTGAGAAATGAAAAGTGCTGGGCCTCTAATTTGGAAATTTTGTTTCTTGTGGGCTGAGAAGCTACCCTTAATTTCAACTGCTGGCAATAAATAACTGCAATGTGAGGGCTATTAAGAAACAATCACTGAGAGTAAGCCTCATGGGTGACAGAGATGATGCTGCCAGGACTCAGTGTAAAACTGAACTGACACAAATATGGAGAAAATGCAATTCCGTGGCACGGATTAATGAGACAAAAATAAAATATGGATAATAAAATTTAATACTGTGATTTAAGTGTGTGTGACTTTATCATGTATGTGTCATTAAATTTGTGAGTAACCTATTGAAGATTTTTTATTACAACATGAGGACATATTCCTGAAACTAAAAATCATTCCTAAACTGTTTTAAGTCCTACTCTTAGAATGGTCTAATATGAGAATAGAAGGGTTCTTTCCACCCACCATCCCAGTCTCAATCTTTTCATCCCCATTTCTTTTATAAAAATCCAAAGAGATTCTGTAACACAAAAATGAAACCAGTTTAGATATGGTAATGATCTAATGCCTTTTATCCAGTATGTATGCAGAAATACCAGAAGTCAAACACTTCTAAGCCTTCCCCCCCACTCCTCTGAATACTCCCATAGCAATTCTTTAAAACTCTGCTGTGGATTTTGAGGCAGACTAATGCAGTGGCTGTTCCATGGCATAGCCTGAGGCTACAAATGCTCTTAGCCCTTAAATGTTATCCTTCAAAGTTTTTAGAAGTTTCTCAATTCTTTGTTTAGCCATCACATGGAGTCTCACAGACAAGTTTCACACAACGAGTACTGAAAATAATTAAAAATCCATCTGCCCTTATAAATAATTCATTACAGAAAATATAACATGTATCATATGCTGACTGCATTTCATTGTTACATCAGAGGCTGCATTTTGCTAGTGGGATTTGAAGGCCAGTTTTTCAATGAATGCATAAACATCACTTGACTTAATAAAAGACATACAACAATGATTTATTTATCCCATGTCAGTTTATAATTGTGGACAAAGCAATTAAAATCCATTTAGTAGGGTTCCACTTTCCCCTTAAATGACTAGAAACAAATAAGAAAAATAACACAAGTTTCATGTAAGTCAGGAAACAGATACTTTTGAACAAAGAAACTATTAGACATTAAGGCCAAATGAGATTCCAACTGTATTCTGGTAAGTTATCTGTCTGTACAGACGGTTTTATTTGGATAGAGCAGTTCTTATTTCTCTAAATTCACAGCAAAAATATAATGGGAGCGTTGCAGAAGCAATTAATTATAAGACAAATCAACTGCTGATGAGAACACTTATCAAAATAAATATATGGTTTTCAAAGTTTTCATGCTCTGAAAGCGTAATTAGTTAACAGGCACTAAATACTTAGGTTTTGAAACATGCTTTGAAACCAAATTTGATTTGTAGTGGGACAATAAATCTCTCCCCACCCCTCCTGGAATAAAAAACTACCAAAAAACAAAGAACAAAAAAATCCTAACTAACCATAAACCTTACAAACAAAATAAAACACACAAAGAAAAAAGCTGCACTTTTTCTTTCTATTGCCCATTCTGCTTTTGAGTTATGGGTTGTTGTGGCACAGGGGTGGACTCACTTTGCTGACCTGCACCAGTAGAAGATTCCCCAGCTTCAAAGATTTTAAGCCCAGGATGCTCTGTGTGACACAGGTTTGGAGAAGGAACTATAATACTGCAGATTAATAACAAGTACTTCTGATATTGCTTCTACATTTCAATATAAGAGCAGAATGAAACTAGTAAGATGGATCTGTTTTACTGTTGCCATTCAGAACTCTGGCAGCAGTAAAACCCCTAAGAATTATATCAGTTCCAGGCTGCTGCCTTGAAAAGCTACCAAGAATAAAGGACAACTGAGAGATAAAAATATGCTTTTCCCCTCTTCAAGGCAATGAAGATAAAGTGTTTTAAGTAGGGTGCATCCTCTTCTCACAATAGTGAGGAGAAACCCACACAAGAAGGAAGAAAATATCTCAGCAAAATTCCTCCCTTTCAGTTTGAATGCAGCCACTCTTAAGCAGGCACAGACAGCAGGGAGAGGCCAGGCTCGGGCAGGCTGCCTGGCACCCCCCAGTCCGTCCCACACACCCAGGGGTGGCCTTTGGCAGAGCCACAGGACGTGCACAGCACTCTCCTGACAGGATGCTCTGCATCACACAATAAACAGCAAGCAGCTACCTCTAGTCTTATATATTCAGGCTGTGACCTTGCCCATGGAACGAGCATTTGCAATTACTTCCTGACTGAAAAATCACCATTTTGTGTAAATTAACTTTCCACTATTAAAGTTCTACCAGCAAATTCAAGGCAAGCGAAATGTGGGTCATTAGGGACATATTGTGCCAAGTGAAACAATGTAACTAGGACAGATTCTTATCTCAGTTATTATGGAATGATTCCACTCTAATTTCACTATCTTCCACAGTCTTAGAATCATTCATTAGTTTCTTGTGGGTGTACTCTAGCATAAGCAAGGTTAGAATCAGGGTCATTCATCCAAACAGATTCTACCAGGTCTTGCACAGGGCTATAGCCATGCTGATTCACTTTCAGCTACTCGAAACTCTAAATTTTGACTTGGATATATATATATATATATATACACACATCCAGTACAGCATGGCTTGCATTTGTAGGACTGAGAAATTAAATTCTTTTTCAAAGTGTTCCTTTTGAGCAGATGTAGTGTTTAAGCTTTCACTAATCTTAAGCTTTCAGTTGTGATTAAGGAGATCAGCACCAAAATCAAATGAAAAATTGAGCAATTTTGCTTACTTGAGTTTAATAACTTCTTAATTTAAGATAGGATATTTATTTTCACATAAAGTATTGGCAATTTTTTGGCTTTGAATACCTTCTCTTTTAAAATGAAGGAAAAAGCACTCCATTTCTGATTGCTTTGACATTTTATTACCCCATCACATAGAATAACTCAAATTCTCCAGACCAAAGCTGACATTCAGAAAGTAAAATGATCAAGCCATGTTAGTAATTTAGCTCAATTTATAAGTATCTGGGCACTCTGCTTTCTTCTGTGTTTTTTAATTGGACACTAAGACCATTACAGCTGTCTTCTTTTTATGCTTTACTATTTCAAAGAGAACTTTTCTATATTTCTAATTCATTATGATTGTCCAAAATATTAGATTACAGAGTCCAGGAATTATACAATAAGCATAACATTAATTCAAGAAAAAACTAGCAATGAAAATAAACAATTCTAGTGCTACAGGGTGAAAGAAAAACTTGAAAATATGATCCTAAATGATCATATGTTTTTAGCCAGTCTCCATAACTCATCAAGTTCCTCATACTCAACCCTGGTGAAGCTGCAGCAAGTCCTGTATTCCATTTTAGGCCTCTCACTACAGGAAAGCCACTGAGGTGCTGGCCAATGTCCAGAGCATGGCAATGAAGCTGAGGAAGTGTCTGGAGCACAAGTCTTAGGAGGAGAGGTTGAGGGAGCTGGGGCTGTTTAGCCTGGAGAAGAGGAGGGTCATGGGGGACCTTATCACTCTCTACAACTACCTGAATGGAGGCTGTAGCGAGGTGTGAGCTGGTCTCTTCTCTCAGGTAACAGGTATCTTTTTAACTGACCAATATCACAGTGCCTTGACATGTTGCTGTAGATGCTTTATTTAAAGAATTTTCCCATATTCTTATTACTGAAGCTCAGGAAATGGGAAACAGACCTTCTGAGAGCCTTTGTCAGGTTTCATGCTCATCACAAGCCAGCTGGTGCTTAAAATTAATTACAATTGGTTACCTTGGTAACGCTAAATCATGCTTGAAACTTTCAACATTGTTTACTCTTTTGGGTTTCCACAGCAATTTCAGTTGTAAGGCTGAAAGACTGAGGAACAAAGTTCAGCAGAAAAAACAACCTAAACTGACCCCACAACTGAGCAAGCAGACCTTTCTCTCTCCACCATTTCATAAGAGCATTTATAGCTTGTTGCATTCTGTTTTAAAAACATTTGGTCTTTGAGCATCTGTCCTTAAAAGGCTGTTCTTCAAATGCCTACTGTTCACATCAGATACCTACTGCTCAAGTCACAGATTCTTAGATCTCTGCTAAATTGATATTGATTTCATACGTTCAATTAAAAGCATAAGGTAACTGGGCTGAAAGCAGAGTCTGAGGAGATCATTTTGTTGTTTTTAAATAGAGAAGAAAAAAGCTACTTTTGTATAAATCAGGCCATTCCCAGCAGTCCAAATTCATCCTATAACTTAGGATCAAGAAGTGCCAAAAAAACATTAAGTATTACTCTGTTACTTAGATTTGAAAAGAAATTATATTTTACTAGTAAGATGGGCTTTTTGGTGCACAGATTTTGCTTCAAGGTGAGGGGTGGAGGATTTTAAATGCCATAAATAACTTCTTGGGTATATTTTGATAACCCATTCTTTTCTGCCTTAGGTTTAAAAGGTTTTAAAGGTAAAGATCTTGCTCACTCTAAAATTGCCAAATTTGTAGCTTAATTTTATACTTACTACAGAACTGGTTTGAGAGTTTCATCTGAAACTCTGGTAGTATAAAACACCTAGTAGCTAACAATTCTGAACAAAGCTCCATTATAGTACTGTAATCTGGTGACTTAATTCAATCAACTACATACATCCCTGCAAAACATGACTTGATACAGTCATACCACTTACCTGAATGATATAGTCCCTCTGCCATGAAATTTGCCTGAAACACAAGGCAAAACTAGCCTTTTTTTGGATAAAGAACTATTTTTTTCCCTCTGCAGCGAAGTCACTCATAACACCCTTACCCCTGCAAGTAGTTTTACATGGTTACCTCTTGCTCTCCAGCTTTTGTCACAAGAGCTCAAGGATGAGAAATTCCACACAGGGACCCAATAGAGGCAGCTGAATGCATTGCCCTTCCAGAAAGCTGAGAATTTCACTAAGTTCCCTAGCTCTTGTAGAGGCTGCAGAGAGGATATAAAAAGCAAATTGACAACTGCTGAGCTGAAGAATACAATTACCTCCCTTGGTAAAAATACCAGTATAAATTGATGTAAAAATAATGTCTATTCAGAAGGTGAAGGATGAGGTGCAATTAACCTTACTTTGCAATGGAGGCATGCGTACAGGCAGAGCTTTGGCACCCATGATCAAAGTAAGAAAAAGGCATTTCTTGAAAAGTGCTATTTAAAACATCTCCTCTTTCACAGGAACAAGTAAAAATGTGCTCTTTGCACTTTTCGAGTTGCACAGAGAATTAGCACCACAGAGACAAGGGGGTCTGTACTGGTGTAGGACAGCACACGAAGCACGTTAAAATTTCTCTTTCTTTTCACATATCATAGAGAAGTTTTCAGGCATTACTTCTGAAACCAAAATCCTTGACTATAACAAACTATGCATTGAAGTGAAAGTGCTGAGTACTGACCTCTCCCTGCTCTCAGTGCTGCTCTCACTGGCACAAGCCATATAGAAAGTCAGCTAATCAGTACAGAGTTGTAAGAACAAACCTGGGATGTACAGGGATAGAAAGTCCTCTATTGTCCACCAGGAGAAGAAAGAGGGAAAGGAAAGCATGCAATTAAAATACTTCATTCCTCCTGAACAGAGACAAATCCACAGGAGTACCCACCAGATGAATTAGGTGCACCTTTTCTTGAAGTGATCCATTCATGCACCAGCCCGTTACTGCTTCATTAACTCCACAGATCTGGGGTTGAGATATACAGCACTGCTTTGCCCTTTGGATGCTACTCCATTCCAATGAGTTTTTCACTATAATTAATACTTCGTTAAGGGCTAATCATCAAGAATAAAGATTGAAGAACTGAGTCATTGGAATTCATGTATTATGATAGCGCAGATTTCAAAGGTTGACACAGTCTGTCAGAGCCTGTGGAGTATTAGTTAAGTTCAAATTCAGATCTTTATCTAAAACTTATCTAAAGCTTACCTTTCCTCATCTCACATTGTCCCCACACATCTTTTCTTGGCTAAACACAGCTACCAAGAGGAATACATAATTTTACCTCTACGATATCTGTGCTACCACAGTGCTTACAAATACAAGTAAATACACAGTATTTAAAAGCTGATCAATTTTTCATACAGTTTTTATGCAATCATGGAATCCATCAGCTACACTGCTATTTCAGCCAGAGATGACTTTATAGGGGAACCCACCAATTCGAAATTTCTGCTAAGGGAGATAATATCTGAAACATTTTGTCCCTGCTAATGAACTTCAAAACTGCAGCTTGGACTCAGATCTTCTGTGTGACAGGCTAATATAGTACCTCACTGGTCCACCTGGCTCATTTTTTTTGTTCTTAATCTTATGCTGCATGTATGGGTATCTGCCCTCTGTGTGCACTGCTCATCAGATAACACTAGGTTGCTATAGTGATTGCTTAAGAAAGAGAAAAAAGTGAAAGCAGAATTGTGGAGAACCCTGAGGCTAGAAGATGGTTAAATTACCAGTCCTTAAAATGAAACCTAAGTACCATTTCTCCTGAATTCAGCTGGACCTATAAGGGAGTATATTCTACTTTATGAAATAAAGGGAATTTGTTTCTTCTAGTAAATCTTTCTGGTTGGTACCTGTATTGAAGTGATATCATAAAAAATAAGTAAAGTGAAACAGTGAAAAAAAATTATGTATATTAATTTTTTATACACCTCAGATTTTTGTTCCAGGATTAAATGGAGATAAAATTAACTTTATGTAACACAAAATTATATAAATCACAAGGACGTTAAATAAGATGCCTGAGGCTAAAAGGGGTCATTACTTCCCGAAGCCTCAGCTCCATCATTCTACATTACTGTTCCAGGTAAAGATTTATATATTAAAGCCCTTTACTTAACAAAAACACAGATGTACACAGACACACACACTTCATCAGGTAATGAATGTTTATATGCTCATCCAGTTCATAGAGGAAACGCCAAATTAGAACAAAACATCTAATCAAAGCAAGCATTTAAGGCCTTCGAGTCCTTTCTTTTAAAGCTTAAATTTCAGACTTTGCCTCAGTGAACCTAAAAAGCCCAACCTGCCCTGGACTCTGAATCTATACATCATCTACATAGCCCTTCATCAGCTGCCATGCCCCTTTGCCCTCCTGTGGCCCACTAGGAAGGCGACTGCCATCCTCTGACATACTCTTAGGAAGAACTGCGAGTCCCACGGTGTACAAAATAAATCAGCAAAACCTCAGAACAGCAAGTCTCTACTCAACAAAAGCAGGGAAAGAAACAGAAGTTGGGACCCAAAGTCACTGACATAAAAGGCACATCAGCATCCCCTCAGGGATCCCTGTGGCTTTAAAGAGTTTCCAACAGTTAAAACAATCACTTCAAAGCTATGACTCAAGCTAGCTGACTTGCTGCAAGTGGAATAATTAACATTCTATTAAAATTAACCATAGAGGTAGAAATCAGGAGTAGAACCTACTTATAATATTCCATTATTGTTCCATGCTTTCATAGGCACAAATATCTCTAGATTTATATGACATAAGTTTGGTATATTATTTCAGGAACACAGGCATATTTGAAGACAGTTCCATGGACAAATATGGGAAACTAATGCCTCACCAAAGCTTCATTACCTACTTCATTTCTTTCTAGTTCCATACAGCACAGCATTTGGCTCAACATCACCAGCACCTTCTTCAGTGATCCTCATAGTTCTAATTTTAGTAGATTTCATGATCGCACCAAGGTTCTTTTTGCTTTAGAGTTTCATTCACTGGGATATGTCAGTGCTGGAAGCAGGTGATAAACACTGAAATTTCTACCAAAAGATCAAAAGACTTGAATCGTGTGCTTGGAAACCGCTGGATATTACTGGTCTTATTTTACTCTTTATTGACAAAAAATTTACAGAAGAATTCCTGCTTTTTGCAGATGGGAAATTTGCAATAGCTTTCACTTCATCCTTCTGTTTTCTTAATTAGTGGTGGGGACTTGATCTCTCAAGATACATAGCCTTTGTTCTGATTGCTGATTGAAACAACAGGCTGTAAGCTTTATAATGCATAAATTACCTGATAAATAACCATCATTTTCCTGTTTCTGTAAGGACAACCCAGCACTGATTTAAGCAGAGCATTCATACAAAATTGTGTTTTTCAGAACATTCAAACACAAGCATTTTCTCCTCAGATACTGAGAAAAGCCATTGAAATACCTCCTTTAGATCATACAGGAAACTAGCTAACCACTGGGCAATCTAAAATTTTAATGAAATGAAGAAACCTAATCTGGAAAATATTTAGGTAAAATTTCCAGTAAATGGCACAATTTATTGTCATTCTACCATTACCTAACTTCAAAGCTTAACAAAAAGTGATGGTTCATGTTTACTGCTTTATCTGGATGGAAAAAAAAAAATCAGTCTCTTAATTCTCTGTTTTTAAAAGTCAGAAACAGAGCAGGTGGGCAGGAAGGAGGAAGAAAAGAAATTATTTGACAGCAAACGGGAGATTGTAAAGGCTATTACAATTCCAATACAAAACCTGCTACATTTTGAACAGATGCCTTCAGGTACCTTCTGTAATTTATGGACAGATTCGAGTCTAGAAACACATACGAGAGCCACAGAATTCCTGTCCTATAATGAAATTAACTAAGGGTATTTAAAATGCCATTTCTTAAACTAAAATGGAATAAAAGCCATGATTTCTCTTATGGGTATTTACACATTTGAGATAAAGTGACTACACAGTGGGAATTCTAAAAGTAATTACTTCCCATGCATTTATATTCCAGCCCAGAGTGCTGGTACCTGTTGGTTTCCTTTCCTCTAGAGAATGACTTGAAAGTTTTTGCATTCTCTCCTAGGGCTGCAATACAACAGGAATCTACAGAGAACATCATTTTTCTTTGCTTTTCTAATGTTTACAACTTACATGTAGTATTTATTAAGAAATATACAGCTCCCCATAGTTAGAGCTGTGCAAGCTAACAGTAGGAATTCTTGGGGTTGATGGAGCTATTGATCATAGAAACATTAAAATTATGCCTCCTGTAGTAAACACCAATAAAACAGAGGTCCATTAATCAGGAAATCAATATGCCTGTCAATAGAAAGGCTACCTTTGACAATGTAATGCAGCAGGCAGACTGACTGGATGGTGCACCACAACACAAGGAACCCAGGGAGTGACCTTTTTGTTTGACTTCTGGCTGTGCTGAAGTACTGTATGAACAACTGGAATGTACAGGATGAAAAGAGGAAGGCAAGGAGTTAGCTGTTTAAATTGTTTTGTGGGAACAAACTAATTTATTGCTACAGTGACCTTTAGTTGTTCACTTAAAAAAAGCAAAAAGAAAAAACCTCAACACCACAAACTGAAGAAAAACACCACCCCCACCAGCCAAGAAATAAAAGCTAAAATATGAACACGACACCCAAACGCCAAACTTCTAGGTCATGCTTTTTCATAGCTCTGTGTTAAGGGACAGCATTAGTAGTAGACAATTTGATATTATTCGATGCTTGGGGCGGAGCGGGGAGGAAGGCTAACCTGACATTTTTATCATTTTCTATTTAATACATTAATACTATTCTTTTATGTAATAGCTTCATGATTCCTTTTTTTCAAGGAAAGAATGAGCTTTCATTTCTTGAATAGCTGCTTTAAGCAGAAACTCCACTTCCGCAATAGTTCTCTCCATTCTATCGGAAACAAAGCAGCACACATTCTCCTGGACAAAACCAGCATGTATTTTAACACCTTGTTTGTAAGGGTTAACTGAAATTACAGATTTTAATTCCTGAAGACAAATCCTAGACCCCAGGAATGAGTACAGCTTAACTGCACCCTGCACTCCGAACAAATACTTGTCATGTTCTCAGACTGAGGACTGTGCTGTGAGGTGCTTTGGGAAAACTTACCTTGTTTTTTTCCATTTGTTGAAGAACACAAACTTACTAAATAATTATTTGAAATTATATATGAGTTGATGGGGAAAGTTATTCTTTTGAGTTGTATTTAAATATTTCACCAAGTATTTGATGGAAAAAAACATGCATTAAAGAATAGAAAAGCAGCAGTTTATCATAGACAATTTTATAATTCAAAAAATTATTTCAAAACTTTCTGTTATTTGGGCAGTCTACATGCAAATGTGATTTTCTAAAAAAACTCAAAAGTATAAAAAACTAGATTTTCACAAAGGGAGTGGCCATAGATGACTCCTGACATTCTGTTACTCTCTTCACACTTGTGAATGTATGTCTGGACTAATAGATTATAAAGCAATACACTTTTCAAATAAGTATGACCACATATGCTCCATTACTCCTGATGCCAAACATTAAAAATCATTGCAAGACATTTTCAGTAGTCATATGAAACTGATTAAAAAAAAAGTTACAAAAATAACTCTCACTATCACTGTTTTGAGTGTTCTGTAAAGTCAAAGCTCTCCGTGTTCTGTTTAACTTTCCCAATACAATCTGGGAAGAAAACCTGGTCTGAATCTGGGTAATAGTATCCAAATCAGAACTTTCCACAGTGCAGACCAAGCTTTTAATTAATGTATTTTAAACATTCAACTCTGGGACAAAATCAATTCTCAATGTTACAAATTCCATGTACGGAATTGTTGTAGACTGGTCAGTGCACACCTGACCACTTCATCCTGTATTACTGCTGAATATATTGATTAAAGAAAGACCAAGAGCTGACACAATCTAAAGGGCTACTGTTTGAGTATGGATGATTCTGTCCATCCAATTTCAGAACAATTACTAAACTTCTGTCAGTATAGCACTTGTTTTGAGAAGGAATAAATAAAAAAGAGATCTGCTCACTGACTAAGCTAAATAGGATTGGATATATCAATCAGGCAAATTTATAAAAGAGCAAATGTGCTACCTGGTATATTAGGTGTATCTGAAAACAAAAGGAAAATACATTTAAAATTAAAGAGTTTGGCCTATATAATACAAAAGAAAAATCTACTAGAAAAGTAACCCATATATGTATCACATACTTTTTAAACAGGCCACTGAGGTGGTGTCCAATACAAGCATGCAGCAGCATTAATAATAACAGCAATCTCAGAAGAGCCAGCCACAAACGTTACCTCTCCCCTTTAAGGGAAATCTCACTGAAACAGAAAAGCACCAACCCTTATAAAGAAGTATGTCTCATCTTGGACCTGTAATTTACTATTTATTACACTGAAAAAAAACCCTAAAAATAAAAAGCTGTGGATTTACTTTCAGATTCTTTTTGCGTGAATGTTGAAATAAAATCTGATCTGACACTATACAGAGTACATAGTAATAGTACAACATAAAGTTAATCCAGTATCTTGCTGACAAATTATATGTGGTGGCAAAGTTTAGATTCTTAATGATAGTGCAGTGCATCTCCAAATTTTATTCCTACACTAACTTCTGAAAATTATTTTCTCTTTTTTTTTTCTTTCAACTAAAAAAGCATAATTTTGTCTCTCATATCTCTTGTTTTCTCTCTTTTCCTGTCTATGTTCTTTCCCTCTGTTTGGTGCCAAACATTAACTGGCCATAACAGGTACAAGGCCAGGCAACTATTTTCAGGGCAATTTTTTGTCAACCATTTATGAGCTTATTAAAACATCCTTAAGTATAGGAAAATCATTGTTTGTATCTTATGTTGTTCCACATTCTTTCAGAGAGAAACTTGGAGAGAATTCAGACAATCCTATTCAACTAATAACTCCAAAGTCAAATTCCTGATACAGCAATAAAGTATGACTTTGTAAAAGAAATAAAGTCTGGAACATTTGCTTCTTTAGGTACAGACTTCATCACAATGGAGATTGACCCTGTTGCCTAATCTGATTTATCAAGAATGCTGATGATTGTCCCAGTGCTGCTGGAATACAAAACTATTCCATGCCACTAGAAATGAGTTTTTTAACAAAGATTAATTTTGACCACTGTGATAACTCCTTTCTAGTTTTATTTACTTTTCTAACTGTGCTGGGATGTGGGATTGTGAAGCTATGCAGTTTGTATCCTCTCCAGTGGTTTCTTACTAGATATTTTCTTATTAGACACTCCTGTGCTTTATTTTTGGTCATCTCCCTTCATTTTTAGGTATATTTCCAGTTATACCTGAAATATGTTAATTTTTGTTGAAGATATTTATGGAGCAGCTTTCACCATCCAATCCAGATGCTATAAATTTATTTTTATACTTACCACATTATTTCCTTCTCACATGCATTTATGACCTAGTTATCATGCAGAATATGTATTTCTTACCTGAAAATAGCCCTTGATTTGGAAACCAAGTTGCATAGACTTACATTGGGAACTAAGGTTATAAAGTTTTTTTTGCTCATAACAGGTAATTATAAGCAAATTTATCATCTATATCTCACTGTAGAGACATTACAACAACACAATCTACTTCATCATGTCAACAGCAAGAGCAGAGCCACCTGACCTCTCTATTCAGCACTGGGCAGGCTTCATCTGTATGAAGCACTATGTCCTTTTCTGGTCCCTCCAATTCAAAAAGACTGGAGAGGGTCCAAAGTAGGACCACAAAGTTTACCAAAAGCTGTGAGGAAAGACTGAGGAATTAGATCCTTTTGCTCTGGAGAACAGAAGGCTTAGATGGGAACACATCACAGTTTTCCAGTGCTTAAAGGGCAGCTACAGCATGAAAGGTCTCTCCTCACAGGGAACCACATGAAAAGAGAACAAGGGACCATGTGTAAAAGTTGCACCAGGAAAGATTTCATTTTGATACAAGAAAGACTTTTTTTTTTTAATAGGGAGGGCAATCAGTCACTGGACCAACCTTCCCAGGTATATGGTAGGGTCACCATCACTGGAGGTTTTCCAGACAGAATGGGACAAGGCATTACACAATGACACCGAGGCTCCATTTTCCACAAAATGTTGGACCAGGTGACCTTTCAAACTGTGATGTCCTATGATTCTCTGAACAGAGTGTCAGCATGTCTGGGCTATGAGTTCAGCAGACTTCAAAACCTTTTAGCACAGAAGGAAAGCTTAGAAGCAGCTTATCAGTTTTGCTTGTCTGCCACAGTGTCTCTACAAATTCCTCCGTGCATTTTAAAGCTGCCCCCGCTGCTGGTCCCAGAGGACCCCCTACAGTATCCATCAAGCCTCAGTCACAGAAGAGTAACTGAATCTCACTTCTTCAACTTGCCTATCCAAAATCATCTGCATCCCTCTTCACAGGAGTAGGACAGAACAAAATAGAGAACTTCAAGTTGAACACAAATTGATAATGTTTAATTCCCAAAACTATCACTTCAGTCAGCTGGAGACTTACTGCAGTTAATTGCCCTGTAAAAGTACATATAAAACTGTAAGGTATGTCTTGGTAAATAAAAACAGTGTATAATAATACTTGATAACAAAACCAGACTGTTCAAAATAACTTTCCAATAAATTTGAGGTTGCAGATAAAAATAAAAAAGTAACAATTGCATAATCCCAGTGTAACTGCAAAGTTAATGAAGTCTGCCAAGAATAATTATCAAATAATACAGAAATACTTGCATCAGATAGTAGCAAATGAATCTAAGTAAGAGAAAATGGGTAAGGAGCTATGTTTCATACAGCTAAAAAGGAAAATACTTCTGGAAGTAAGGGAGGGAGCCAACAGTCTTACATGAAGGTGTGAAGATGATATTTATGAGGACCTGAGAAAACACTTCAGATGACAGGAAATATAGCCAAGAGAGAAAGAAAGATGAGTAAATAATTTGAAGTCAAATTTCACTTTCCATTCTGTACTACTCAAGTAAGCTCACAGAGAAAGAGGAGAAACAGAATTCCATAGCAGGGCAAGAAAATAGAAATATCCTTCTTGTCCAAATAATTACATTTCCTTCTTTCATTACATAGATTTAACTAAACATAAGAAAAGTAACAAACTAATTTAATAACCATGCATTTGAATTATTATAACATATATTGCTGACAAAATTTGTAAGCTCATACCTTCTCACAGTACTTACAGGCATCCTGAAGAGGAAAAATATTATGAAAATACATAAAAATATTACCCCTATTTTTAACTGCACTATAGGACGGAGAGGCTTTTCTAGGAAATGCATAATTTAGAAGCTGTTTTAAAACTTACAGATGACATTAACACACACAGACCTTCACTAAGACAGGAATTCTGCAGTGCTTGATGCTGTAGAAATGCACAAAAAAGACCAGTAGGATCAAGTGGAAATTATCTTTAAGATTCATTTTGTATGTATAAAACAATAAAGAAAACATCAGGGGGCAGCAAAGGCTTCTAGGCAGGTAGAGAACTAGACTAGCCAGGGTATCTTCCCTACAGTAAAGCAGGATTCAGAGAGTCTGAGAAATTAATAACATTAAAAATGTGTTTGTTTCTTCTCCTGATTCCTCTTTGACTTCTCCAGCTGTGTGCAAGTACCAGAACTCTACTTGCTGTGTAGTGGTTGTAAGCCTGAAAAGAGGAGTGAAGCTATCTGGTCCAGCCTTAATGTATTTTCACAGTGCATTTTGAATTAAGCAAGGTTCTCCTTTTCCTTTGGAATGCCAGACAATCAAATAATAGATTCATAGAATGGTTTGGGTTAGAAAAAACCTAAGAGAACATCTAGTTCCACCCCCCTGCCATGGGCAGGGACACCTTCTACTAGACCAGGTTGCTCAAAGACCTGTTTGACCTGTCCCTGACCACTTTCAGGGATGGGGCATCCACCACTTCTCTGGGTAATCCATTCCAGGGGCTCACCACCCTGACAGTAAGTAACTTTTTCCTAATATTTAATATAAAGTATAGGTTTTAGTTCAGAATAAGAGAACAAGGACTAGTTGGCTAAGATGTTTTGATTCTTTAAAACACTCACTACTGCCTCATTTCCCTCCCAGCACAAAAGCTCCTGTGCTTAGTTTCTAGTCATCCCATTGCTGAAAAACATTTGAGGTCTTGGCAACGTGCTTTTTCTCCTGACATCCTGAATTTCGTCATAAACTTTTTTAAGCTACATAATTCAAAGTAATTCACACTCTAAAGCTTATGCTTTCCATAGAGACTTTTCAACAAACAGCTCAAAAAACTTGCATTTCTCTCCGGTTTTGTGGAGGGTTTTGTTTGGTTTTTTGTTGTTGTTGTTTGTTTATTTTTTAAATTCACACCTAGAGACAACCTAGGTTGTCTAGCTTTACATTATCTTTTCTGGCTGTACACCACATGACAGTGTTAACAAGTTTGTATCTGCTCCCTGGGCACACCTTAAGGATCATATATTCATCATATAAGCTTTTCCTTATAATAAATCTGATATGAATCAGATTTATTTTACAACGCCTCTTGTTAGTTCTGCAATGTTCAAATGCAAATATTTTGTTTTAAAAACAAATGGCTCAAGCAGAAGATTTCCTTTCATATCATATTACACTGACAGTTGAGTACATTAAAATGGTAAGCTCTTATCCAAATTTAGCAGACTAAATCAATGCATTTTATTACCTGATCATGTCAATAATAACTTTTTCGCAACAACGCTACCCACAGATTCAATTGTCAATGAAAAGCTTGCTTTTCTGAGCATCTGTTGGTGATCCAAGTATCAAATTAGCCACCTTGTCATAGATTTGGCTTACTGTTATTGTTGACAACAATTTTATAACTACATTTTAAAAGGGCAATTACTCTACAGCTGTTGATTGATAGTAAACTAACATCATCTTTGTGCAGTTTGAATACTTCAACTATTGCACCTGTTTCCAATTGAATTATTAATGGCTGGTCTATTACGGTTATCGTTTCACTTGCTACAGTAAACCTAAAGAAGACAAGGACACACAATGCGTGTCTCTTTTTAACTTTCATGATCCATAGTTTAAATTGTATCCTTCTAAATTGTTTTACTTCAGTTACAGAGAATTCAGAGACTTAAAGCAAAAGATCTTCTTGCTTGCATCTACTGCTTGCTATCCTTCTCCAGCATGTTTCTCCATACCTGACAGCTTCTTCACATTGAGAAACAGGTTATTTGTAGCACATGCCTCGCAGAAAGCAGATCCTCTGAAGTCCATCAAAGTTCTGTTCCATCACATACTCCTGAGGTACCCACCAGGAAAGACTGGATAGAACACAGTTGGCTTCAAGTAAACTACTAACACTGGATTTCATGTTAGAGAATGAGTTCAGATTAGAACAGACTCAGAGAATAACAGGGGATGAACCAAATGCTCCCTGTCTACCCCTTTTACTATAGCTGTCCAGTTAAAGGTATTTTGCATTTTTCTTCTGAGTCTGAATTTCCCATTGTAAGAAAAGACACAGGACAGGGCAGGCAGTGATCTGAGCTGCTAAGGCTACCACAGTGGATTGCCATACTCTGGCTTACTGACTTTCCATTTGTTTTCAGATGCCAATAACAATTTTCTTGAAAATGCAGAAAAGATTGCAAAGTAGTGACATTTTCAATAAGTTGCAATAGAGATCATATCAAAATCCAGAAAGATATTAACCCCCACCCACCCAAACTTTAGTAGACAAAAAGTTTGGATGGATTGAAAAGTTCCTGCCACAGAAAATGGAGCGTCTCAAGTAAAAGTAGACACTGAAATCCTTTAACAGTTTGTTTTGATTTAAAATTTACAGAAATATACTAAATAGATATGACATTTTTGATGCATTTCATTGAAATTAGGACTTTGGCACAAAATGATTTGGCTTGTGTTTTATAATATTAAACACTACAGATGTTTCAACACTGTTAAAGCAGTAATCTCTGTACCTCTTTTTAACTTAATGAATTTAATTACTTGAAGTTGCTCTGTAACTTTGATGGTAGAACAAATAATTAAGTATATTTTAAGTGACTCAAAAAATTACTTAAATTTTTGGTAGCATTCTCATGTGTTAACTAATCAACTCTGACGGTACTACTAATTTGTTCAAACAAATAGCATTGCACATTTAACTAAATATGCTAATTAACTTGTTCTTGTTATCTTAATCTTCAACAATGAAAACAGACTTGTCAATCTCTCTGTTAGCCAAGTAAAATCCCTATAATCTTTTGACTTTGTCTCTTAATGGTAAGGTATATTTTAAACCTCTAGAGTAGCCAAGTTAATTCCACTGCATAATAGTCACTGTTGTAAAATTGGACTTTTACTGCATTCCAATTCGCAGAACCAATTAGCACACTTTATGACTCCATTTGGAACAGTTCCAAGTTTAAAACTATATCACTATACTTCATTATTACTTTATTTAAACAGTCTGACTTAGACCCTTGCTACTGTAAGGTGATCTGCTATCAAGTTCTGGAAATATTGCATATATTAAGCAGATGTCAACACTACAGATTTTTAATTAGCTCTCTTATTTTGTAACATTTACTCAGGCTCCTGAGTACTGGCACCATTTGGTGCCAGACAGATATGACACCCTTCAAATTGGACAAGAGGGGAAAAGAGGTCATGGGAATGAAAATAATAAAAGGTCAAAGTCAGGTTTAAATGGGGAATATCTACAAGGCACTTCAGGTAACAGCTTGGCAGTGTAAATGTGCCACACAATAGAGAGGTTTGTAGTCCATGGAATTCAAGTACGTTTGTCCTTGGCTTGCAAGCACACAGACTCAGAGATTTTGATAAGTACTTTGATCTTGTGACTTACAATCTGCTACTATGGCAAAAATAAATAATTAATCAGCCCCCTTTTTACCAACGTTCAAGGAAGTAGTCAGAAGAGCAAATTAAACATGCAGAGGAGGAGTACTGCGTCTCACCTACCCTTTTCCTCAATCCAACAGTGATTTTTTTTTTTTTGTTTACTCATATGAAGGCTAAAGAGATAAGCAAACCAGGTAATTCAGTAGCTCAGAATTGCTGCCATTTATCTAGAGGATAGTTTACCATAAATCTGTTTGTGGCTGTAGTTTAGCTAAAAGTCAGAATCCCGGTGGGATGAGCACCCACCTCTGATAACCCTTTCTTAAAATGTACAGCTCCATGCCACTGAAAAAGCAGCCTGGGCAATCAGCAAGACATTTCTGGCAAACCAGCTCACTATTGTACTTTCTGTTTTGGCTTTGTCAGTCCAAAAGAACTCTCCACTATAACTTTTGTTGCAACATTTCAGACTGGTTTACAATGATTTCTAGAAAAAGCAGCCTTACGTTTGCCCATTGGAAAAGAAATTCAATAAACAATTTTGCTGAGCTAAGTCAACATGAAAGATATGAAATATTGCATCAAGAAGTAGAAATGAAACATTTCTATTTTCCTCATACTTTTTCAACCAAATACCAATTGTATTTCTTAGTTTGCATTTTGAGGGGAAAAATATACTGACATCCACAAAGGATCTGAAGATACAGCAATTGCACTTCCCTAACAGCAAAACTTATAGCTGCCTAAGGGAAATTAAACTAGTTATTATTGTGTAGCAAGATAGAAGCCTGGATAATGAATGAGAAAAGTATTAGAAGGCCAACCCACTGCTAAAGCAGCCAAGCTTATTTTTTTTTTAAGATGGTGATTATATTGTCAGAAATACAGATGAATTCATGGGATACTATTTTCTGCTGGCTGTCAGACATGACTGTAAGAGGGGGGTTGTGGTTCTTTTTGCTTTCATATTGAAGGAGTCTACTTCCAGACACTATGAGCATCTATGGAAAATAGTAAACATATCTACATATCTACTAATGCCTACTTCCCAAAAATCACCACTTTATTTTCATGATTCCTTGGTTAGTGAGGAGCCCATTCTGACTTTACTCACGCAACATCCTGAGAGACAGTAAAAGCAATGACTGGCAGAACCAGGCTATGCCACCTACATTAAGATCCCTCTCCTTCCTGCAGACTCATGCTGCAAAGCAGCCAAAATGGAAAGGATCCTGCTCTGCAGTCTTTCACCTTTGAAAGACGGGAAGTCCTGTAGGCATTATGCAAACTTAATGACATTCCCAACTCTCTATAAGGGCCATATGCTCTTTAAGACAACAATCAGTCCTAGAGTTAGAAGGATCTAGCACAGCAGCACCTGAACAAAAGAATAGGAATCCATGTACTCTGCCCACGGAACAAGAGCTGGAAGAAAGCAGCAGTGGAGATAGGACAGACAGTTGCATCTTTGAAAAAAGGCTCCATCCTTGTGGCCTCTTAAAGGCAAACGGCAGGATGAAAACAATGGCCTCTTCTAAGGTGATAAAGCATTAGTTCCTTTCCTGCAGAGGAAGCAAATTGTAGCTGAGGAGGAGAAAATGAACTCAAAATAGATGAAATTCACCAGCATAAAGGACTGTGAAGTTCATGACTTCCATGTGGATTTTCAAATGATCTTTGAAGATTTTTATCTTCATACTAAAACTCAAGAGCATGTAAATTTTACTTTAAGTTACATTTTGAAAGACCTGCACAGTCATACTGAATGTATTTCAAAGAACTAGCAAAATTCAGCTGAGCTTTTAAACACATCATGATCCATAAAAGCTAAGACTTTACTCTTATTTTTAATCTATATTCTGAAGTCAATAAATCTCACATCAATGTACTAGGTTTTTGCATGCTTCTTTCTCTGTCTCTCACTTCCATTTAAAAAAATCATTTACTAATTTGGCAATACAGTTCTGTCAAACCTGAATATCACTAAGGTTTACAAGAGAATCAAGTATCTACTGCTGTTGTGAAAAACAGGCATCCTGAAAGACTAGTGACAAGACCTAAGCACTCTGCTAAATGAAAAATCTTGATGCGTGAGTTCCCATTCTGTCAGACCAGATAAACATCATGGAAAATATTTAATAAAATCACAAACTGCAGGAAAAACTGAAAACTGAGACCAATTTATCATGAGATATGGATATACCAGAATGTGTGGAACTTTTAGTGCTAGTAGAACTGTTTTTACCCATCTAAACTAACCTTTTTTTTTTTTAATACTAAGATCTGATATTGACCTTTCTATACAGATGAACTGCCCAAGTTTCCTACCTACTTATGATTGTTTACTTTACTAGTAATATAGTTATTTTAAAAATCTGAAAGTTTGAGTGGCACATATAGTTTCAGAACAGTCCAGAAGATAAGTATTTCTCTGAGTTATAACCATTGAAGTATATGGTGAGAGATGTGGGGTTTTTTTTTTAATTTTCTCAATAATTTTCATTGTTTTCTCCCTTTCTCAAGGAAATTAAAGTATGTAACAAAAATGTCAATTGCTGACAAATAACTGCAAAGATTTCAAAAAGTACTATGGCATAATATCAGCTTGATTGCTAGCTTTGTGGAATATGAAGAAAACATAAATAGAATTCCATTTTTAAACCAAGCAACCCTAAAGAAATTCATGTATTATGCTTGAAACCTGGTAGCAAACCAAAATTTTCAATGAACGTAGTGTAAGCCTTGACAAAGCAAATCCTTCTGACAAATCTGATCATGTTTTGCTTGAAGATAAGACAACAATAAAATCTGAGATGTCTTAATTTACTTTTGAGGGTTCTTTCCCTCCACCTGACCCTCATCCCCACACTTTATTGTTTGAAAAGACGTAAAAATTATTTTTATGCAACAAAGCTCTCCAGATTTAACACATCAGCATTCCAATTTCATAGGTCTATACATATTAAACTTTTTTCTTTAGAACATATTGTATGTCCATCCTATTGATCTATTTCAGTTCCTAGAAGTACAATGACAGTACGCTGCACATTTCCTGCCAAGAAAATTGGATAGCATAAGAAGGAAAAATTCAGGTCAAGTGCAATATTTTTGGTTGAAAAAGATGTAAAGTAAAATTGGCAAGGCAGCAGTGAGGAAAGCTATGGGGAGATTCAAGAAGTAGGCCAGTAAAGAAAAGTATGTGTACCTCCTATAGATGGTAAAAGGGTCAGGTGACATATAAAGTGGGCATAAAAAGATCAAACGGTAAAAAGCAATTAACCCCTTGGCACTGGGAACTGGGATTTCCTGACACCAACTGCTAATACTGGCCTTAAGGGGTTACAGGATCAAATAATAATAAGCCAAGTCCTGAAATAAAAACTATCATTTTAGACAGTAAGGGAAGGCATTTCAACTACATTCTGGGCTGCCAGACTAGCATGGTGCAAGGGGAAAGGAGGAGAAATACATTGAAAGATAAATGGTAAAAATAGTTTTCCAGATTTGGACTCAAAGAAATTTCAACCAGCCTTTTTTTTTTTTCTTGAATAAAACACACTGTTTTGTCCTACATATCTGTGATCCGTGACCTCAGCCAGCTTTTTTTGGATACACAGAGAGATTTAACCTCAATTTTTTGAACAAATTCCCTCTCATTTTGTGACTAACTTCTGAACATTGTCTATATTAGCTGTAGGTGGTTTACTTAATTGCCTTAAACCTTATGGTTCTTTTACTTTCCTTCCTCACAGAAAGGCTAAAAAACAGAGGAAAAAAAGAAGGCAAGTGACAACAGAGGAATTTCTTAACAAAAACACCAACATTTGATAGTGAAGCAGTCTGAGAAATCACATGATTCTAACAGGTATAAACCCACATTTATGGCAGAGGGATTGTTTGAGATTTTTTTGTTTTTAAAAAGGCTGTTTGTTTCAGGACATCTCAGGACCTGCACTTATCAACTGTGTACAGAATTTAAAGCTTTAAATTCCTTTTTTGTATAAAATAATTACTGGATTTTTAAACTGGTTGATGACTTATAATATGGAAAGTCTTTATGAACACTAGATGAAGCTGATTGTATTTCTTCAGTGCAAACTAAACATGCAGAAGCTTTTACATAAATACTGATCTTACCACAAAACTTCAACTGGCAAAAATATTCCTAGCCCTTTTAAAATTAAGGAAATTTCATTGATTTCCACAAGTTCAAAACCCAACATGGTTATATTCTGAAATACTCAACACTTTTCAGTGTCACTTAATGTCTTATCATGTGGAAATATCTTGAGGAAAATAACCTTTGACATCAACTTCAGTGTTTGGTTTGAAATTCAGTTTATAGGTACAGGATTCCTCTGTCAGCTGTCTCCCTTGGAGTGTAACAGAGATTAAGGACTCGGAGCTGGAGGGCACCTAAAAGGTGCACATAATCTCTCTGTTAGTTTTGTCTCTCTCCCAGTCGCTTGTGTTTGGCCATACAGGCTAGCCTGCCAGCATTGGCACTATTTAGAACTGTCTTCAAAACAATAACTCAAGAGATCTAAATTTCATGCAGCAGACACCATGAACTAGGCATCACCCAGACTCAAAGGTATTGGCCCATTACATATCCCTTTGCACAGTCACAGCTTCAATTTTTAATTGTGCCCATTGAATTCAATGAAAACATTTCCATCATCTTCAGTGCCCAAGCTCTTATAGAACAGAGGAAACAAAGACAGCTGAATTCTACAAGAATTAACAGCACTGGGAAAGAAAAAAACAAAAGAAAATACACAGAAAAACATAACATGAAAGTAAAAGAGAAATGAGGAGAAAGGAAGACCAAATGACAGAGAATCCCACTGTGCTACAGCAGCTGCCAGTTATTTACTCTACTCGCTCAAAGATCAACACATGCAGTCTAAAAACTGAAAACAAATACATGACACGGCTCTTTGTTAGGTGGCCTGAAAACAGAGTGGTACTTCACGCAAAGTTATGAAGTGCTTCTCTAGAACACCAATTAGAAAGTGGATCCCTGAGGAAAACCACTTGTCAACAGCTTCCCCTCCCAAAGGGAGTACCCAGCCAGCATTTTACATTCCTTTTAAGTTCCTTTTAACATTCTCTCGATGAAACATCATACCTGGTCCTTGGTTCCCCAAACCTCTATAATGAAGTCTAAAATAAATTATTTCCTGATAGGTCAAAACAGAGAAGAAAAATAAGTGTTTGATAAAATATTAAAGATAATCTGATTATTATCAGGATCCTAACATTCTTCACAGTATTTGTTCTCCAAACCACACTTGAGAAGCTAAGAGAGGAAATCCTGACCTCCTATAGCGTGAGAATATAGTGTGATTCCTTTTAAGGCCAAATAAAGTTATGTCATTAGGATATACCTTTGGGTTGATGCCAATTAACACCTTTGTTCCTAATTAAGCAGCTTCCTAGAAAGCAGGGGAAGAAGATGACAAATGAAGAAGATCATGCAGTAAAGGATCAAATAAAGCTTAAAATATATAAAGACAGAAAGCTCCCAGCTTTAGACCTAAGTCAGCTCCTGAACTGCTGAAAGTATTCACCTCTATAAGCCACTCTCAACTTCTAGATACAGTGCACAGAATTTTTTTCATCATTGATAAATTTTATGTTAGGAAAAATGTCTCTTTCCCTGCCAGAAGCTCCTCATTCTGTGGGTTTTAACAGTCAACGACTTCATCTGTTCAGGGTTGTGAATAATTGGAAGTCACGCTGTTCTTACAAAATATTTGTCACATGTAATCTGTAATATGTAATCATAAAATAAATAAAATATATTACCAGTTTCTAATTGAGACTGGTGGATTAGCAATTCTAGAGTTTTATTCTATGATGAATGAACCTGTAATTGCACAGTGTAATTTGGCAGGGATCAATTAGGAAATACTGTATGAGTAATTTCATATAATATTTTCCAAATTAGGTTGTTATTTCTATAGAAAAATTTGGAAAAAAAATAACTACGCATACATATTTCAAAATATATTTAGCTTTTGTATGTACTCTGTAGAAAAGATTTTTGTCCCCCATAGTTATCCTTGTATTGCTGCAAAATGACAGCTATAATTATACAGGAGAACTTTCCCTCTTCCCTGAAGGGCAGAAATTACAGCAGGATACAGTCTGAAAACCATCCAAATGCTTGTTTAAAACTGTTTGAATGCGTAGCAAGTGAGGTATTTTTCAGCTGGGGCTCTTTTTTCAACCCCACAGAACAATGGCTGATATAAATGCAAAGCAGGTATGAGAAACAGGCAGCATGGTTTCCCCAATCTAACACTATTAACCATCTGACCCAGTATTGGCAGGATGCATCTCAAGAACGTCACCGCTCCCTCTGACAGAGCCCAAGGACCTGGGAACATATTGTGAAAGATAAAGGAGGAAAACAAAAAGAATATAATAAAGTCCTCCATTCTCCTAGGCAAAGAAATATACTGCAGTAAAACTTTTAAAGCATTTCCCCCTGTTTTACACAGCCTGCTTTTTACATAAAAGAATCAGGAGGACAAAGTCCTCTCACACACACACACAAAACCTTTAAAAAGCTGTTTGAAAAGCTTTACAATTTCTACAAAGAGGCTTCCTGCAGCCCTTTGAGAAGGCAAACAGTGCTTTTAAGTGCTATATTCTTATTCTTTTCAACTAGCAGATAAAATCCATGTCTGATGGAGAACATCCCCCGCATGCACTAGTTTTGCAAGGGAAGTTAAATTTATCTCACTCATAGCATCAAGATAAATTTATCTCATTGATAGCATCACAAGCATGCAGTGGACAAGAAAACATATGTCACAATATCACCACAACAAAACAATACCATCAAGTCTGCAGATGTGAGGAGTGTCAGACAAATACATTTTGGGCAAGATTATTTGACAGAAAACTAGTTCAGCTGCATGACAGCACAATAATCATGCAAACTTCTTAGATATGAAAAAAAGACATGCAGATGATTGTGAGGGTGGGATTAAACACCTGATTAACATCCCCAATAAGGAGGTTCTCTTCAGTAAGTATCTAAGTTACCAGAACTTAATCTATGATCCCCAAAAAATCAAGGAGTTTCCTTTCAAGGACACAACTTCTCATTGTGACCTTGG
The DNA here is from genome assembly GCA_013396695.1 of Sakesphorus luctuosus. NCBI lineage: Eukaryota > Metazoa > Chordata > Aves > Passeriformes > Thamnophilidae > Sakesphorus > Sakesphorus luctuosus. The sequence goes on along the minus strand of VWZD01012845.1, from coordinate 1,377,097 downwards.
TTTCCTTGAATACTTCCATTCATGTCAGTGAAAATTTCTACTTGGATGTGAAGCTATAGCAACAAATATCTCGCATCTAAATACATGCAAGCATTTTAAGACTACTTACAGCTCAGCATATTGAAGATTGTATTCCATGTACCAAATCTTGATTATGGTCTTTTACAGTAGAGCAGTACATGAAGTGCTGAAAATATTTAATCATTTTGATTCCTTCTGCCCAGGCAGTATTGATCTCATGGCCTAAATTCAGGTGAACACCTAACCACATTAAGGAAAGCATGGGGGCTACTGCATCCTATGCCCAATAATCACATAGAACTCCTTTCTGTAGTTTACTGCAGATATGAACTGGAACCAAGGCAAAGGTTAAACAAAATACTTCAACTCTGGGAGCTTTATGTTGGTGTAAATTTAAACCATAAATCACTAGCTCTTTGTTTCAACAGGGAGTTAGGCAGTGCTTAAACTTTAGCATACAGGAAGAGGACTATGGTTCTTAACCCTGATATCCATTACAGGATGAAACTTGCCAACACATGTCTTCTGCCCAATTCCTATGATGTGCTTCATATCATCTCATGCCTTAAAGACTGTTGATTTTGCTGAAATAACATGCAATGTTCAAAATTGTAACAACCATTCAGGTCCGTGTCTCCATTCTGTAGAGTGTCTTTCACTGAAAAAAACAGATAATTTCCATTACTATTCTCCATAAGAACAATGAAATAGGCTGAGAAGGTGCCATTTGGTTGTAAACCCATATTTGCAACCAGAGAAAGCAAAAAACCCAAGCAATGAAAAATGATTGTATAAAGTATCTGGGGAAAATCAGTCAGCTGGTTTGTGTCACTGGCATGTGTGTTCTTTAACACAACTGCAGGGCAGACCAGAAAATCATAGAAGGTCACACATCAAGAGTTTTTTAATTGCATTTAAACTCCATAATATTTTCTGAAGAAGACAAAAATAGACATCATGTGCTGACCCTAGTGGCAGTTATCCAACTTTAAAATAACAAATTATTAACATAGGAAAATACACCATATCAAGAGATAAGTATGCTGGTTTAGACACAATTATTTCCAGCCTGTATTTCCACCTTATGTAATACAAGTTACCCACTAACTGATTAATCTTTAAGACCCAATTCCAGTTTTAGCTCTAAGGGAGACATCTCTGAAGACATTTTCTTAACTTATTAAGGTAAATATGATGTATGGCATTAATCTAAAAAGACACGGAATTATTTTAGGCATGCAGGAAATGAAAGTCAATTTCCACATGTATCAAAAATGCATGCAGGTTAAAACTTGCATAAAACTCACCTAGGAGAAGGCTGAAAATCAGCTACTCAGCTGATCTGGGAATATGAAATTAGACTCTGGTCAAATATTAGAACCTTTTTCTGAAAAATCCACAGATATAAGCAAAGTAAAAGACTCTAAACATTATTAAAGCACAGCTACCATTCTTATTGAAGGAATTCTTATGCAAGGCATTTATTTTGAACTGTAATGAGCATATACCACAGAGATTTGGGATGGTGACAAAAATGAAATAAAATACTGAAAAATAAATCAGCCCACCGAGTCAAATGCATAAAAACAGTACAGACTTTTCATTAGACATGGATTTTAAGACAGTATTTAGTTTTTTACACACATTTGCAATGTGCAATTTTTTTTTTTATATTTACCAATCCACTCAGCATACTGACTGGTTGCTACACTCCCATATTCCACTGCACTAGGAGAACAAACACTTGCACACTTACCCTTTGAAACAGTACTCACATTTGCAAAGACTCTAAAAATAGCTGCCCCCATCTAAACCTCAACATGCATTACAAATGGTATGATGGGGCAGCACACCACTACCTATTCCACTGGGCACAGTGGCTTTCACCACAAGAAAATCATTCTCCTCTACTCTGCTAAGGCATGAAAGGGTCATGACTTTCTGCCATAAATTTGTGCCCTCATTGAATTCCTACTCCCATTTCTGTATTGTGCCTGAATGACCTTTATATACAGGCATATATCATACAGTTATTAAGCTCCATAATTAATATTTTCAGTCAAATTTCTGCCAATTTTGTTTTTTTTCTCCAGAGAAATACCCATCTACATTTTAGGAGTACATGAAATCATTAAAGATATACCTAGGAATCTGAGCATCTCCTTTCCTTTCAGTCTACCACAGTCATTTTGGGCTATTGAAAACAACTTCTTATGTTTTCTAGTCCATATACATCTTTTTGCAGAGAAGAGTCACAGAAGGAGTGATATACTTTAGTCACAAGACAGAAGCATCAATGTATTTGACTGATATAAGACAGTGAGTTAACGACATTCCTTGGTAAATACAACACTGGTTTAACAAGATTTGATGACAAGGTACCTGAGTATTTACTGCACAAAGGACAGGGTCAGACTTGGGAGGGTGTCGATGTGATGGAAGGCAGGAGGGCTCTGAGGAAGGACCTGGATAGGCTGGAGAGATTGGCCAAATCCAACGGTGTGCAGTTCAACAAGACCAAGTGCTGGGTCCTGCACTTTGGCCACAACTCCCTGCAGCACTACAGGCTGGGGACAGAGTGGGCTGGACAGTGGCCATGGCAGAAAGGCATCTGAGGGTTCTACTTGACAGAGAACTGAACACGACCAGCAGTGTGCCCAGGAGGCCAAGAAGGCCAACGGCATCCTGGCCTGGATCAGGAATAGTGTGGCCAGCAGGACCAGGGAAGTGATTCTTTCTCTGAACTCGGCACTAGTGAGGCCACACCTCGATTACTGTGTCCAGTTCTGGGTCCCTCAGTTTAGGAAGGATATTGAGGTGCTGGAGTGGGTCCAAAGAAGGGCAGTGTGGCTGGTGAAGGGACTGAAGCACAAGTCCCATGAGGAGTGGCTGAGGGAGCTGGGACTGTTCAGCCTGGAGAAGAGGAGGCTCAGGGGAGATTTTATCACTCTCTACAACCACCTGGGGCATTTTTAATGTGCATGCTAGTGAAACTATTCCTTATATTAAAATTGAAAAATAAAAAAAGACAAAGGCAATTTTTGGTGTAACTACTAACAGAATAAATGATCAAATAAAGGAATATGGTGTTATAGACTTCTGGTATATCCAAAGACATCTTCAAAGATAATCTTCAAAGCAAAACTCGATAAAATGCCTGCACCGATACTCAGATTCGAAAAATGAACCTATTTACATGCTTCCTTATGCATATGCTACTACAAATTATTCACACATGAAACTACTTTTATTCCAGAAAAGAGTGCTTTTTTACTGATTAGTATAATGAACTTTCAAATAGCTTAAATTTTAATATAGTACGATTGTATGAATATTGATACAGAATTAGTATACTTTGTATGTTCATCCTATCTAATTTCATACAAATTTGTATGTTTAAACAAGCTCCTATATAGTTGCAACTCAACTTATCTCCAAGGAGAAGGAAGTAACCAAAGCATGAGTCTGCATTTGGCATTAGGGCTCTACAACAAGACCACAGTTGGATACCCTCATCTCCACATGCTGAGTATGCATGTCCTTGTAAAAATGCAATATCTAGATCTCATGCATCTACTGAAATGCAAAGTTGTTCTCAGTAGAGTTGTCCCAGATGGCCCTAATAAAACTTGTATAATCTGTCAGTAACACCTTCCCTATTTACCCCTTTTTAAAATGTGTCTGCTGTTGGTTGGACCTAGTTCAATCCAGCGACTGAACTAGATTTTAGTTCAGTTTAGAAATCAAGTCAGATTTTATTACATGCATTTTATCAAACTCCTCACCCATGTAGCAGTAAGTTTATTCTGCTTGCACGGCAATCATAAGAAAGCAGTTGCTACTACTTTGGAATTGCATTTACGATTTGGCACACCTTTGTATAAAGAGGACAGTAACTATTGTAACTAAGTTACATCACTTTAACATTTTTAGTATGAAGATGAGTGATCTGCCTTGTTTGCAAAGTTGCAGAAATGAAGTTAAGACATTAGGCCAGGTTGGATGGGGCCCTGAGCAACCTGATCTAGTGGGTGGCATCCCTGCCCACAGCAGGGCAATGGGAACTAAATGATATTTAGGATCCCTTCCGTCTCAAACCATTCTGTGGTTCTGTGATTTATAAAACCCAAGAACAAAAAAATAAAAGAAAAAAAATATCACTCATGTTTTAATCTCAACTTTTTGGAGCATTCTCAGCTATATAGTCCCACAAGAGAATAAAATTATTTTCAATATGATTAAAAAACAAATAGGGCCATTGGCAGTACACATGAAATCATGTAATTTATTTTATCTCTATTTATCATATAGGTTATTTAACATATCATCGCATGCTAAAATTAAACTCTGCATATCCAGAAAAGATAAATAACATTCCCATTGGTTTCTCTAGTTATTTAGGAAGGCACACGTCCATGCACAAGGAATTCAATGGAAGATGGTGATCCCAAGTATGATTATGTAGTGAATTAAAGTCAAAAATTCCCAGTTCCTAATCTTGTGTTAAGCATACCATTTTATTTAATGAAAAACCACTTTCCAAATTTAAATGAGAATCTCTGAAAAATGCTTCTTTTTGTGCAGCTTTTCAAACCTATCTCAATGGCAAGTAAGCCACTCAGAAAGAATTTTCAGTAAGTGGTATCAAGTGGGCCCAAAATACCCATTGACCTTGAAAGCAAGAAAATGGAAACAGTCATTTCAAACGATGTAATTTGTATTCTCCAGTAGTGTTAGAGTGAATAGCCTGCAACTAATCTGTAAAACTCTCAAACCATTATAATTTGCCCTATGAAATAGCTTCATTGTCAGATGAAGACTTGGCAATACTGGAGAAGCACAGTTCAGTAAGCTTTTTTCCAACAGTCAAGAGATTTCTGACATGTTCTCAGGAGTGTAACCACCACAAATATTCTGAACATAAAGACAGGTTATACTGTTTGCATGGATCACAATATGAAAACACCTCCAGAAAGTGAGTGACAGCAATTTAGGAACAATAAATTAAAGCAAACAAACAAAAAATAACCAACAAAAAGAAAAGCAACAAAAAGCCCACAACCATCTTTAGAATATCTTAATATGAGATTATTCAAACGATTAAAGTAGGACAGAAAATCAAGGATGGGTGAGTAATTTACATTTTACATTGTCAAAATTTAGTTAAAACAATTAATGGGTCAAAACAAACACATAAATTGAAAAACAGTCCCTAAGTACCAATCAGCAGCACTGGAAACCCATTATACACATATGGAAGGAGTAATCTTATTTCTTACAGACAACAGTGATACAAAAAAGAAAAATCCAACACTACCACAACCCACTCACACTCCCCAAAAAAGTTTTTATTTCATAGCTCTGCATTAGAAGCCATGAGCACTTACTATCACTAACAGCCTTCCAATGTAATCCTTATTCCACCTCTCAGAAGAGTATTGAGCATATCCCTATGTTAGCACTGTAGCTAATATATACTTCTTGTAATTTCCAAGCTAGTAATGAATGTTGGAAAATAAATTACTTCATCCTTACACTGCAAACTAGACTTTTGCCTAAACATGCACACACACACAAAACTCCTTCTTCCTCCCTCCTAATGGCAATCTATTTATGGAATGCAAAAATATTAGTATGCAAACAGTTCTCCCAGCCTAAATAAGACAAGCTTTCATCTGCTCTCATAGAATCAGCTCCCCCCTTCCCTCAAAGCACTCACAGCACAAGCATCCTCCTTTCCCAGTGGACAGAGTTCTGCAGTACTACTGTGGCAGGGAAGGGAAGGAACACAGCCAGGAACATGCAGGCCGTGGGTATGTGGATCGAAGCAAGCATGTATCATTAATACTGTCGACTGCAAAATATAAATGAAAATAATAATAGCAATAAGAACATAACCTCAGCATCTGTCTACAAGTGTGGCTCTAAGTACTAACATCTAGATGTTACAAAGTTTGTGGGAACCATTTAAACTATTTTGACAAAGTCCTGAACATCTTTGGTGAAAATGTCTTATCTGACCTCAGGTAAAATTCTTCAGTACTTCTAGCAGAGACTGCTAATTTTAAATTAGGATCACAAATGTCTCTATTTGGGAAAAAACCCCATACAATTTCTTACTAAGTTTAAATAATATCAAAAATTATATATGAGCTGAGCTAATGAGGCCAGATATTGAACTCATTATAAAGGAATTCCAGTTAGTTACCTTATGAGATGTCCTACCATGCAACTGAGGATGCTCCACACAAAATCACTCTACTATGGAATGAAAATATTATCACATTTTTTGAAAACCATTTACAACTAAGACAGGCTGGGCATAAACCATGTGACATGCATCACCTACGGTTGAAAGAAACTTAACTCACAAATTTTCACAAATTTTTTTTCCACACAGTCCATTTTATTTTAGTTCTGTTGTGTTAGAGTTGTAAAGTTTGACGTATTCTTTGCTCTTTAGACAGAGCAAAGGCTATATTATTACTACAGTAGATTCTGGCTTATAGGATGATTGTTACAAAGAATATTTGATCTGCCAGCATATAAGGAAAGGATATGAATAATGCAAACATGGGGAATAAGAAATGCTCAGACAGAAGAAGGGTTTTGACTTCTACACACTAGTATGAAACACAAACTTTGAATTAAGCAGATAGTATCGGGCCCAGACACAGAGGGGTCCACTGGGTTATAAGGTCCAGACTGTTCCATCAGGCAGACATGTCCACCTCACAAAATTTGAAAATCCACTTCAATTTTGGTGGCTCATTTGCCAGCAGAGGGAGTGCATAAATTTTGTCATGTAGATCAACATGTTAAACTCTTCCAATCCTGTGTATATAGTTTAAATATTTTCTTTCATAGTTGTGAGTTCCTAAACCCCACTGTTGCTCACAGACCTGTGTTTTCCGCATGAAAATAACTGAAACAATTAAATTCCTGCAGGAGTTTCAAGTTTTGAGCAAATTCATTTTATAACGGCAAAAAACTATTACACAGCTTTAAAAGATTATTACTAATAGGCATTCATATTTTATATCCACAGTGAAGATGTTTGTGACACATATCATGAAAGTCATCTTTTTTCCAGTTTGAGCAAACTAGATTGCAATGAACCTAAAACCTAGAGTTTGGCAGATCTTTTTTACCAGAATCTGAAACTACTAGAAAGCATTTGTTCTTCTTCAATAGTGAATGAAAAAAAAATATTAAGCAATACATTCCAGGAATATGATATAAATAAAGTTAAATATAATAGAGAAAGCACCAATTTAGAAAATAAAACTTACACATCATCGATCTTCTGATCAAATGTACATCCTTCAAAGCTTCTTCAGTTAGGTTTCCATTTCCTGTCCTTTCTGAACATGCCAGAGAATTTTTTTGTCTTTCAGAAATAAATTCTCTTTTTGCTTTCTTCAGAATTGCTGAAATAATTTGTAATAAGTAACACCATTATTAAAACTTTCAAAGGTACGACTGTTTTCCATATGGAGGATATGGAAGTAAATCCAACAGTTACACTGGAATCCTAATACTGTTAATGGGATGTCAGTCACAAGCACACATCCCATATTCCACCCTTGACCCTTCTCATTCACATATTATCTGAAAAATATTGGTAGCCTACTTTCTTCTGTTAATGATCTCTGTGGAATTTATTCGCAAAAATGCTACTGCCCTCAGAATGAGTGAGGTGCTTTTTATTTTTAAATGACTGAACTACTGAAGCCAAATAATGTGAATCAAAACAACCAAACTACTACATTTTAACAGATATAAACAGGTTCATGTACCTGTTTGATGCATATTTGGAAAACCATTCATATCATTTAGTCTCTCTACATAGAGCCTGGCAAAATCTTTAGTCCAGCTGTCAAATCTAATCCAAGATCTACTTTTTACAGACAGCTCATCTTCAGAGAGGTCACTGAATCCATATTTGGGGGCAAGTTCTGCTTTTGTGTTATTTATAAACTGGATTGATATTTGGCTGTGGAGAAGATACAGACACTTTATAGTTTTTCATGAGTGAAGTGCTATCGGCCATACACAGCCCAGAGCACATGACTAG
>VWZD01012845.1:1311927-1368982 GCA_013396695.1 Sakesphorus luctuosus | reverse complement strand
TAGAAGGATTTTCATTGTATATATTTTCTTCAAAGCACAACAATCTGATGGCTGTTCATTAAAAATTACTTAAGTTTACCACCTCTTTATATTCTGCCCACATGCTTTGCTTCTTTGAGTAAAGCAGATTTATGGAGAAGCATAAAAGCATGGGCTCGTATGTGCAATTGTTGCTAGGAATAATGCACAGTTTCTGTGTTTCTTAATTGGTTTAGGTTAAATCTACTGCATTTTTAGGAGCAGACTTTGAAAACAGAATTGTTTACATACATTTCTTTGCATGCCCAATACTTTCTGTAGATCTCATGTCACATCAGAGGTGTGCTTCAGTGGACCTATTTCATCAAATAGATTTTAAAATCCAATCAAATGCAACAGTGTTGGTCCTTAGGGACATATGGCAGCAAATGAAATACTTACTAATGAATGAGAGAGATAATAGCAGTCACAAGACTGCATTATTCTTAGACACATATAAATAACATACAGAAAAGAAAATGCCTTGTGCAGTTTGAATAGTAAATTTCATCCTTAAAAGATGAACTAATAAAAAAGGTCAGCTGAAAGCTTTTCATTTCAGAAATGACAAAAAAAAATCTTTCAGATGGAAAGAAAATGTGTTTTTAAACATGTATTTCAGCCTTCAAAAGATGCTTGCACATTGTGATGTCATAAAAAAATATGTGAAATCTGTACAATACAAAAAGTACATAGGGTAGCAAACTCTAAAAACAATCCCCAAAATATTGTCTCAAAAAGTAGTATCCTTTTTTCTGCTCCGTGGGTTACCAGAAATCTCACTGAGATCAGTGAAAGTACTTCAAAAAGGCCTAAGCTGTTTACAGGTGATGACAATTTCAGCAGTTTGATATACATAACAGTGGGAAACAGCATCAGCAACCACTCAGTGGCAACATGATACTATCTCCAAAAGGCGTGGCTTTCATACACAGAATAGATTAATGTCAGTATCACACAGCACAGTGCAAGTAAAAACATTAATGCTGGGATAAATGCAGTGTCAGAAATTGCTGACATTTGAAAAACGACTACTTGACATCTGAACTCCTGGATTAGTTTTAAAATTTATATAAGCTGTCTAGAGCCAATGCACAATTTATTAAAATGCATTTGCTATCATGAAACAAAGATTAAAACAAATTCTGCAGAAATTATAATTGAATTAAAACTCAAAATATTCTTCTGCTCTGAAACAAAATCAAGTAATAACTATTTACAATTTGCAAGGAGGGTCATCAGGACTAGGCATTAGGTATATTTTGCAAAAGCAGCCCTTGACCTTTCTATTTCAGTGTTTTTTTCAGTGGATTCTTTCTTTATCCTTTTTCTCTAAAGGCTACACAAAACAATCATGTTCAAAATTAAATGACTGTTTTAATTATAATTTTTTTTAATGTTACAGATATACTCTCTCACTTGGCTTATATTTTATAATTTTTCATTCATTATTTTATTACTATTGGTCCCTCAAGATTTTCATGTTGAGTTTTCCTAGTCTCTGAAGTAATGAATATTGTAATTAAATCTTGGTTAAAGGTAGTTCAAATCCAAATGGTGCTCATTTCTTGCAAGCATCTGGTTGCCAATTCAACTTTTAGTTTGCTGGGTTGATAATTCTTTGACCCTGATCAAAGAACTTTTTAATAGAGCTCTTAGTGGCTATTTACATGAGGAGATAAGAAGCAGAGAACAAAATTACAGTAAAAACCAATCAGGTACTAAAATTCTGATGGCTTTTACCCCATCTTACTCTCCTTTCCTTCAGAATAATCACAAGGATACAGAAGTGAAAACAGGTGGAGTTAGCTAAAAAAGTCTGTTCATTGCCCCACAGGGACTACAAATTACATTAACAGATAGATCCTGTCCTGCTTAGGTCCCATGGAACTCAGTGGTAGTTTCAAGTAAAGCAGAAGTCAACCCTACCTGACAGATATATTCCTGAAGTGAGAATGTGAATACCTAAATTTAGTTCTGCAGATGCTGAGGAACAATTACCACATGAGAGATGAACTTTTGTCATGATGTGATTGTAACTCTTTCAGGTGCCATGCCATCTAATTCACCTTAAGTCTTGGACAAAAATATATCAGGCCAGCAGCAGAACAAACTAGAAGCAGTAGAGATGGCTCCCAAATACAGGGGATCCAAGGAGAGGTCTGCTAAGCGCTGCAATGTTGAAAGGGCTGATCTTCAGTCGGCCTCAGGGCCAGAGACACGAGCCTGTGAGAGCAGAGCTCTTGCTGGAGGATGGCACAGAGAGCCATGACTTGAAGTAAACAGAGCATGTCTCTAGAGGATTTTGAGATGAATGAATGAAGATGCAGGGAAGCAGAATATAACAGGAATCATAATAAATTAATGAGCAGAAGATACAGACTTACTATGTTGAGGGACACAGGGTAAGGAGCTAAGCCAGGGTACTTGTCCTCACATCTAGTGTAGTTCTTTCCAAAGCCATAGATTAACCTTTCTCCTGTCAGAGAAGCTCCATATAAATTTGTGTAAAGGGTACAATATTCCACACTGTTTACCCAGGAGTTTAATCAGAGGGATACAGTATAACCTACTTTTCTACTGTGGCAGAGAGTTTTGGATCATAGTGGAAAATCAGCCTATGCCCTCTCAGAAAACTGCTGGGACTTGAACTGGAATAGACTGATATTTACTATGTAAGTTTGAAGAATGGCTGCACCTTGCCCATACCCAAGGGGGCCATAACAGAGAGAGAGGCAGAATCAGTTCCCACCACCAGGATGATATATGTAGACCACAATTACCTCCTGGCTGTACTTTTTTCAATTTAGGTAGCAGAGTATAAGCCAGATGTACAGCTTGAGCACCAATACTACCTTACAAATCACAGGGTGGGGATCCCTTCTCCCAAGTTAGGCATTAATTGACCATTTATTTTCTAAATACATAGACTTGGGAGATTAAAGACGTTTGCAGAACACTCACAGCTTTCAGTAAGGTCAGTGGAAGAACTGCTTCGGGATTGGAGAACAAACTGCAAAAGGGTCCTGAATGTCTCAAATTTAAGAGTCAGCAGTTCTGGATATTTCTGAATTTATAACTACTTAATTTACAAGATACAGATATCAACTTCTTGAATTACAGAGGGACTGAAGAAATGCATCAAATTAGCCAAAAAAGGAATCTATTAATGAACACCTCAGGTATTATTAATTCTGCCTTGACAGCCAAGTTTAAAATAGATGTAATAAATAAACTCAGATGCACATAAAGATCAATAAAATGGAAGGTAATCAGTGTTGTATTATAAGTGAGCAACCTTTGGACTAAGCAATACAGCCATCCTAATGAAACCATAGTCTGAGATCACAGCCTCACAGATGAGGCTTTTGAGTCTCCATAATTGCAAACATTTATGAGAGGGCTAGACAAACATATTTTAGGAATATACAGTAAAGTTGATTTAATTTTGGGACCATATAAAAAATTAGGGGAGATCAAAATCTCCCACATGATTTTGTGTCCTATGATTTTGTGTCTTGAGACTGTGTTGTAATGCCTGTAAATAAGTAGAAGAAACAATAGTATGGGGAAACTTTTTTAATCTTTTGTTAATTTCTGATTCACTTAACTATAAAGTTATTTAGGTCCCAAGTCTATTCATCAATGGGAAAGCATAATTATTTGACAAATACAAACTACCATGTTGACAGTCATCCTGCACACATAGATAGATATACATATAGATGCATATTAAAACTGCCACATTTCTCTCCAAGCATTCTAAAATGAATGCAAATTGTCTATTTAGGTAGAATGGCTGCAGTGTTAACAAAACATTGTGAGATGTTATACAGATACACTGAATATTGCATATATGCACAGAGCAAAGCCTTGCAAGTGTAAGTGAACCATTTGCAAACACTGAGTACCCGTATGTTTCAATACACAGAACTTTATAAGAACAAAACATTGTGTGGTCTGGTCAGCCTAGGCTAAAAATGCTACAACTATTCATTTTGATATTAAGAGGACTTTTCAAGTAAGTATCAAAATACCAACAAAACCATCTTGTTCTGCCAGACCATCCATTAATTTTTTCTAGGTGGTTATTACCTTATTCCTGCCTCTAGTTTTGCATCACTGCAGTTACAACTTCAGCTTGAACAACCAACTAAGAAATAAGAATAGAAAAATGAAGGTTAGACCTTCTTTTCAATCCATAATTTTCCTTCCAAAAATTTTCCCCTAGAACCCAAACACCTTTCTTGTCTTCTTGACAAGACTGCAACAGCCTTATATATCCTGTATGAATTTCTGTGCCACAGGATAAAGCAAAACTTCTAATATAATTATGAAATAAAAATGGACCACAAAACCTGCAGAAATATGGAGCTCAGGCTCACTGTTGACACTTGAGTCCCAAACCAAAAGAGCCAGCCTTAGCCCAATTTACAGTGATAAAGTATTTATCACACACATATGCTATAATGACCTGAAGCAGTTACGTTTTCCAAGAACGTTAAGAAAAATATGACCCTTTCTGGTGCAACTGTTGTCTCTCTCTTATTAAGGCTAACAAGAACAAATGCTGCCCAATCCTAGACCAAGTTGAAAATTCAGTTAACTTGACAATCGAATGACAATGATATAATTAGCAAACCATACAGCTTTCAGAAGCTCACAATCCTTTCCATGCAACAAATAAAGGAATTTATTTTTATGTTGGTGCATAAGACACACTCAAATAGCATTGGAGGAAAGTGACCTTATAAAACAAACAACTAACAGTAAAAATAGCTCTCAGAAAAAAAATCTTTCAGTAGATCACAGCATGTTTTACTAGCTTTCTTGCAATAGTTTATCACAGTCTATCCTCTAGGTTCCCTGTTTACCTCACTAATCAGGGGCAGGGGAAAAGGAAGTGTCTTTTACATTCTTTTCACTCTTTGCAATACATACGATATGAAATGATGAGGAATGCAGAGAATGGTGTCCTAACAAGATTTTAACATCCTTACACACTGTCTCTCACAAGACTAAACCTGAGATGATGGATGACCCTTTCCCTACCTCACTGATAATTCGATTCCACTTACCTATCCTATTTGTTGCTTCCCTTAATGGTTTTCAACAGCAGAATTTTGCCAAATAACAAGACAAAGGCAAAAGTCTGAGCAAAATCTGACTCATTCAAATTCAAAGTAGTAGTAAAAATGTAATTTGGAAATATGTCCATCTAAAATGTCAGCAGGTTTCTAGCCCTAGACATAGTCCCTTGTATATCAATTTTACCGCAAACGAATATACTCCAGGCTCCCTGACTACCTGGGGAGCATTTCCCAGGCAGTTTCAAAAGCAGGAGTTCTCCATAGTTTTTCAAGTTGCATTCAAATCTTAACCTTTTTTTTTTTAATTATACTTATTCTTTTATGCTGCCCTTCCTGCTTACACTAAAATTAGGGAACAAGCCATAGCTTGGGGAATTGGATGTATCCATTAGGTAGGTAATTACACCAAAAAAGGTCAGTATAAAAACAGTCCTGAATATGCAGTCAATTGAAGCCACTGGGTTTTTAGTGCTGGGACAGACAAACTGCTGGCAGAAAATCACAAGTAGAGCCAAGGCTGAAAGCTTTTAAGGCAGCGATTACACAGAGAGAAATTTCTCTTAAACCAGGAAAATGCTGGATTAACTAATTCTACAGGAAACAATACTACCCCCTCCAATCAGCTGAAAAATCAAACAAGAAAGACTTAAAATTCTCCAAAATAAAGTCTTACTCTCAGTTGCTGTTACTAGCTCATTTCATACCTCAGGATTGCTTCACCAACATGTGTTATTATGTCTTTTTATTCTAGACCATCATGATGAAGAATGTCTGAGTTTTTCTCCCTCAAGATCCCTGCAGAAGAAAGAGTGGCAGAATTAAATTTTATTTCCTATCTTTCTTTTGTTTAACTTTATTCCTTAGAAACAAGATTTTTTTTTCAAATTTTATACAGGATAATTTAGTTTTTTGAGTAAGAGATAACTTTTTTAATGAATATGTGTTTCTGAATGAGTATTTAATCATATGCTCCCACTGAGCAATGTCATGTTCAAGAAAATGCAGAACAATTTATAAATTTTCAAGTACAGCAGAATTGCAAAGAACAAGAGAAAATATATAATTTGGCTAGTGACTCAGCCCGAGTCCTTCCCAAAAATACACACACATTACAAGTGGTCAATTTTGTGTTGGCAACTCACATAAGTGAACCATACTTCTTTTAAAATTAGTGCTCCAGGCATCTACATTTTTAAGATTTAAATATGCAAAAAACATATCTTTAATGAGAGGATACTTAGTTGTGTTTGGAATCCTGCATGCATAAGTATGAAAAATTTTTGAGTTTGTTCTTCCATGGAAACAGTAGAGAAACTACATGAGGAGTTTGACTTATATTTCCATTTGCTGACAGCCTTTGAGAATGATACAATGCCTTATTCTGAGAACTCCATCCTCATTATAATGTCACACTTGGGAGTCAAATGTTTTAATCATTACAGAGGATGTAGCAATTCAAGTGGTCATAATGAGATTAATAAAGCAAGAAGGTCCTTCAGATAGAACCTTATGTCACGTTAGGCCTTATTAGAAGAAGAAAGTATCTTGCTGCTGTGCAGCATATTCTGAAGGGAATGTCAATAACTGACGCATGGTTGTTCATTAATTGTGATTCACTGCTTTGAGAAATTTATTTTTCATCCAGGAAACCAGAACCCTGGAACTTACTTCATTTAGGATGCTGCAAATTCATACCATGCTACAGCAAATTTCACAATGCCAAAAGTTTCTAGCAGGTTCCTCTAATTAAGGTGTTCGGTAGTGGGGGGGAACGAAGTTGGGCCCTCGTGCCCTGACAGCATAACGTGCTGTGCTGATCTGCAAACAGATAATGTATTTATTCCTCAGCTGATGCCGATTCCTGAAGCCATAAAACAGCTTTCTCCTCTGCCGGGAAGAGTGCTATCCTCACACTAATTAATCCCCCTAAAACACACTCCCAGCATGCCAGGGACAAAGTTAGCATATCTGTTGTAAAATCACAAGCCCGTGAGTTAAAATATTTCTAAGTTTCACTAAATTTGCAGCTAGCTGGTAACACATGTGTTTGACTTTAACACAGCTGCTGATATTCACATGGCAAGCCAAACTCTCCCACATTTTCTAACACACAAACACCAGCAGAGTTGTGCTGGCCAGGGCTGGGCTGTGGTGCCTGAGGGCCAGGCAGGCCCCTGGAATTGAATTGGGCTCAGGCTGGGCAGGCACCCCCAGGCTGGGGGCCCTGGGTCTGACCATGCTGGTGGCCCCCCAGCCGTGGGCACGGACAAGGCGTACCCTGAGGGCCCAAGCAACTGGGGCTGGAGGGCCCCAGGGCTGCTCCTCATGGCCATTTAGGCTTATCAGTACCTCAGGGCTCCAACACAACCACCCTAACCAAGTAGTTTCTTTCATTCGCAAAAAAGAAGGAGGAGAGAGAACTTGGAGGAAACATTTACATAACAATGCAATTTATGAGGGGCGAAATAAATGTAAATCTCAGTTTCACGTCCTGGCTCTAACCCTGTAGGAGCAGAGCTCCTGGTGCTTCCCAGCACAGCTGGCAGACGAAGAGTTCCAGGGAAAAGCAGAGGACTTTTCTGACTGCGGCATGATGGCTCAGGACATAAAAAACCTAACAAGATTTCTGGCAAAATAAATACACAGCCACATATAGACTGGTATCTCTGAATCAGAGCAGTGTAAAGGAAAGTGACATCCTGCAAGTTCTTGCAGACCAGAGCTCTCAGTGAGTAAGCATCCCAAAAACCTTATTCTTACCCTTAAAAACAGAAATTAAGCATGAAGATTTAAAAATTATTCCTTTCTTTCTTCTATCTAAACACCACACAAGTTTATTTAGAAAAGCATACATATTTAGGAAAAACTAATTTTTAACACAGGCTTAAATAAAATCCAGAAATTTTACTTGAGACCTCTGTCATGTTTGAATACAAGTCCACCAAATAAAACAGCAGTTGTGAGACCTGACCCTTCTAATAGGACAGACTCAAACATTTCAATACATTCTTCAAACAAAAAATCAATTCTTGCCCTGACCTTGTGAAATACTTTAAGTTTCCTTTTATTTTTAATGTTTTGTTAGACCAAAAGTTTCCACTGTCATCTGTCACAGTCATTCTAGACCTTAGCAGTATGCACAAGATATTTGTTCAAAGGAATGTATGTTCCAAGAAGAGAAAGAACTACTACCTGAAGAACACCATCCAGTGATAAACCTGACCATTTCTTACCAAGATTAATTTTCCTCAGTCAGAAACTATAGAGAAACATCTGTCCACAGCAGCACAGAGTAGCAATTAAGAGTATAATGCATAGTACCTTGCATCACATTAAAGACCCGGGCACTTCTGTTGAAAACTTTCTGTAAGCCATAAGCACTTCTGTGTGCATTCTTAACTCATTGGGGAATTGTACATCCCAGTAGTTAGTTAATCCTCCATAAGTAGAAGGGCAAAAAAATTCAGTTTCAAGAGTTCAGGAGAATTCTCAATTTATACACAGGATAAAGAATGATTTAGGCTACAACCCATCACTCCAACAGAACTTTTCCCCTTACAGACATACAAGGCAGTACGTTTACCCTGTCAGCCTATGGTGCAAGTGTTTCCTGTAAGTTTAAGGCAATATTTAAAGAAGAATAAAAATAAATTAATTCATTGTATTATGTTTTCAATGCTGCTAAGTTACAACCAGAGCTTTTGATCAACTTCCTAAATTCCCACTAAATCAAGTTGCTTCATATTCTGCTGGAAGAATAGTGCAGTGTCATACAGGCTAACTACCCCAGTGCTCAAGCAGCTCAGTCACCAGGATGCTGATGTCTTTGCCAGGATGAATATGATGCTTACCAGATGAGAATAGGGGCAGGGAAGGAAGGAATTAAGATCTCTTCACTGTGAAAGGAAGTCTTGTCTATGCTTAGGTTAGTTTTTACACGTTTTTACCACTTTCTGCTTCCTTTCCATTGGATGCCAGACACTGTGTGGCAGATGCTCACATGTCTTCCTCAGTCTCAGCCATAGCCAGGGTATGGGCTGCCACCCACTGACCCCTGGAGCTGTGAAGCATCAACATCCCCGGGCTGCCAGCCCTGGCACTTGCAAAGCAAAAGCTACAGTCGGCGAGGCCACTGGCACAAGGCTGCAGGAAAAGAAGTCCCAGGCAGCTCTAGCCAACATAAACCCTGACAACTCTCATGGCCTTGCTCTGCCAGGACAAGACAAAGCTATGGCCTGCTCCTGGAAACAGCAAAAATGCTGAGCTTCAAACCTTCCCTGTGCTTAGTTGCTGAGCCACAGGCTGTAACTCAGGAGCAGAGCAAAGACATCACAAACTCCACAACCTCTCAGGTTTCTGGATCAAACATGAGAAACATACCTTACTGCTGTCCTGATTTTGTCCTGTCTAGTCCTGTCCAATGACAACCAGCAAAGGTTCAGGTGAGGCATTTCCTTTTCATCATGCATGGCTATTACTTCACCTGGTAAGTGATTGATTTTTATAGCCAATGCAATTTTCACAATCAGCAACAACACTATGGTTGTAGAACTTACAACTAAAGGCCATAAAGTTAAGCTCAAAATTGTTGCAGTTGTTTCAGACCACAGTAGGGCAAGTCATAATCAATAAGGTAATTTATAAAAATTTCTAAGCACTGAATAAATATACACAGTTAATTCCCACATATATGATTCCAGGTTGATTAGAAAACACCAATTCCATAACCAAAGCTTAAAAACTAGTACCTTCACACATATAGCACATACAATAAGCTGCTGTTCAGGGGTAAAATTCTCCAGACAGTTTGGAACATTTCATCTGGTGAGTAGCTCATCCCCATAGATAAGATATCTCAGAAACATTATAACATAGTTCCAAAGTTACCCAATCATACCCTTAGCCATCAAAAAGAACTCTTTCAATCAAATTCAGAAATTGTTAAATAATATATGCATATGTAGTGTTTTCATACTTCCATAACAGAATTTTCACACCATTTGTTTTAAAATATCCCAGGACAGTACGAAGTGAAGTCCTGGTATTACAGATCTACACTTCCTAGTAAGAACACAATAAATTTCATCAATTTATAGATTCTATATGATAATGCCACAAAAATAGGCTTTATATATCAGGATTCTACTAACTATTACCATTATTAATAGTACAAGGAACATCTACCCTCACTCAAGGAAACAAGGCTGCTCTTGTTTGAATATAGAAACACCTGAAACTGGATAATTTTTCCTTATTATTACTCATTCACAATTTCAGTCACAACAGACACAGAAAAAGCTTACAGGTGTCTGTATTCAAATATTCATGTTAGCTAATAAAACAAAATTTAAAAAAGCCATCAAAGAACAATCAATACTAATGATAGCCAAATGGAGTTTGAATGGAGTTAGAAAGGAGTATTTACTGTGGTATCAGTGGAAGAGAAAAATAATTAAGACTTTCAATCAATACTTACCTTAGTTAAAAAATATAAAGCATCTCCCACCATAAGATTTTCAGGTGCTATTAAGGCTACTTAGTGTGTTTGTTTCACAAATATGTATTATTTCTATTTAATACATTTTTCTCAATACTGTTCATTAATCTTCTATTCTTGTTAGTTAACCCTTGGTTCCATCTTTGTAACACACTTAATGTTAGCAGTGATAGTAGTCACGATACTTGTACACAGATTTCATCATTCCTTTTTTGTTTCTCATTTACACTTCAAAGATACACTTTTTAAATACATGAATTAAAACCACTTATTATAGGGTTAACTTCTGACTTTCAAAGTTAACTCTATCCCAGTTCAGTGAGAACTACTTACATTCTGAGAGCAGTACACACATTGCTCTGTTTAAAAACATGCCTTTTTTCCCCCTTTCACCTTTTCACCTGCTCATCTCAAAGTTATCCCTGATATTGCACCTGTTTGGCCAGTTCTATCAGCAACTGGTAACACCTCTGAGTCTATTTTAGTTTAAGCAGACAGTTAATGTCACTATTTCTCACACTTTGTGCTTTGAGACGCTGCAGCAGGACATTGCACATTGGCAGTCACAGCTCTCACAGCACCTTTGGCTGTCCATTTCACCAGCTTTCACCTTCTTTCCTTCCTGCACCTTTCATTTTTAGAGTGAGCTGAGTAGCAGTGAGAATTTGAGTATTTTTATAATGAATTCTCTGTGTTTCATTAACAGGATCATAAGGTCTTGTAACATTTTACTCCTCTGGGAAATGTTTGTCATTTGGGTCAAAGCATCCTCTACGAGGCTTATGTCCTTCACAGGAGGGTGCTTCAGAATGGGCCATAGGCATGCCTTGCTCTATTCCTTGTGCTCCTTTAAACCCTTTAACTCCAGCCTTGTCGGTTCCTCCTCTTTCAAGGTATTTCCTGTATCAATATTTTGATCCTCCTTACTTTACATAAAAACCCACTTAGAAGTTAAAAACAACAAAAAATACTAAGAGAAAGTAAGACAGTCCAATCCAGTGCAGGTTTTCTCTCCTCTACAGAGCACTATGGGTTTTTTTTTAAACCTTTAAAAGCCTTCTTGACCTCTCTATAAATAAAAACTGGTAATAAATTAGAAGGGACAGGCATAACAGAGCAACGACATTCTCTTCATGCAATGACAGACACCAGTAAAAGTTTCTAAATGGTAGGAAGTGCTGCATGAAAGTGGGCCTCAACTGGAAAAGCACTTCTCCCAAGATTCAGTGGAGGTTAGCAGTGGAGAGAAAACACACATGACATCATTGCAGCTAATACTGATGTCCCAGCTTATCCACAATTCTGAAGATAATGATAAGAACATGTGAAAGAAATCAGAGGATGGGGGCAGCAAGAAACCACATAGTAACTTTTTACAAGTGTCTGCTGATTCTTTGAAAGGACTTCTCCATAAGCAAAAGTAACACAAAATTAGTTTGCTGTGCAATGCAGTTACCCAACACACACAGAATCAAAGTCTTTTTTATTTTTTTCATGTTGTCTACTTCATGGATATTTTAGTTATTCACTTCTGTTTTCTCCTGCCACACCTTGGCAATCTTACTCTTTTCAAAGATTTTTCTGAAAAACAGGATCTTCTGACATACTATGGTAAAAATAAAGATGATGTCCCAGAGTGCTCTGGGTAAGACAAGACAGTTCCCTTTCTACCCTCTACTTCATGATACTGCTCATGAACTTCAAAAAGACTGACATTAAATATTATTCTGTAGGTACTGTAATTCTACTAGCATACTAAGGATTTTGACTTTCAAACATATAGTTTAATATTTTTTTTTACTCACTTTTCTTATAGTATTTCTTGGGTTGAAATAACAATACAGTCATTTTAAAAAGTCCGCATCCAGTTTTGAATACAGAAAAGATCCATCATAAGTAAAATATGCTGAACAAAGACATCTGGACAGAGACCCTCTTGAATCTTTATAACAGAAAGAAAATAAAGAATTAGAATGGACAAACTTCTACTAGCATACACAGTTATTCCATCCCTACCATAATGTCTATGCATTTATGTTCTATTAGTAAGGGTAAATGGGTACAATTTGACATTTATACTTCTTTTACTTCAGTATGATAAATAGCAACAGAATTTAAAAAGGCTTTAAAACATGCTAAATTTGGAGTTTGAGTGCACAAGGAAAACTGAACAAACATTTTAATTTCATTTATTCTACTTTACCAAGAGAGTTTAATAGTTCTAATAATATTGCTAGTTATGTACATGCATGCAAAAGCTAGAACAATATCTTCTGCTTAATCATCAGTTATTGAATTTTAACATTATAAAATACTACACATAAGTATTTCTAATTGCACCCAAAATCATGCAGAAGTCATTCTGAGGTTTGTTGTATTGCAGACAATAGTGCAATCCTAAAAAGACAATTCTGTTAAACTTAAGACATTAAGTCTGAAACATGAGGTGGGGGTCTAAAAGAAAAAAAAAAAATCAGACTATTTTCACTTAGATCCTGCATGTGTACTGTGCTGTCTATATGTTTTATCTGCCTTTAACTACATGTGATTGACTGGCTATCTAGAGTTTGAAATATTTTCAGTCCTGAACTTCCCCATTGTCAATAAGTAATAAATAACTAGCAGTCAACGATTTTACCTGAACAACTTTCAGGACAGTGTCTGTTTTCCTCTCAATTTCAAAACCTACTGAACTAGACTTCTCCACAAGAGTCATTCAAATTGCCAGATTCTCAGTTAAAATGGTGCAGAACTCCTGAGTACAAGAGTCAAATAGCAAGCCTCTGAATGAAATAAGTGTAAGTTTCTATACTGGCAACAGCCCACATAGAGTTCATGGTTAGGAGTCTCCGTTGTACTGTCTACTCTTTTTTATGGGTCTGAATCAGGGGTCATCTACCACCACCACCTGCGGCTCATTGAACGCTTCCATTAGTGCTGCCTCCGTTCAATCCTAAACATCCACTGGACTGATTACGTAACCAATGTGTCTGTTCTTGAACAGGCAGGGGTCACCAGTATCGAGGCCATGCTGCTGAGAACGCAGCTGCGCTGGGCAGGGCACGTCTCCAGGACAGAGGGTCACCACCTGCCTAAGTCTGTGCTCTATGGTGAACTCGCCACCAGCTGCCGCAAGAGAGGTGCCCTGAAGAGAAGATACAAGCAGTCCCTGAAACAACACCTCAGCCTTGGCCATATTGACTGCCACCAATGGTCCACTCTGGCCTCCAATCGGGATTAATGGAGACACAACTTTCACAATGCTGTTGCTTCCTTTGAGAATGCACACAGAGTCAGTCTCGAGGAGAAAAGATAACGCAAAAAGAACCATTTCCTCCCAATACGGCCTAAGGAGACTTTCCACTGTGCCTTTTGTGACCACACTTGCCTATCCGGCATCGGCCTTTTTAGCCACCAGCACGCTTGCAGCAAGTGTGGGTAGTGCCCTTCCCAAATCTTCGTTCACAAAGCCTAGCCATGATGATGATGATGATGAATGCTCCTATGATTCAAAGTCAATGACACAAGTCTAAATTATTACAAAAAGAATCATGACCAAAAACCTTACTTTGATGCATATCTATATCACATGATGAAAATAAGCAAAGGATTACCTGAGCTGCAGCCAGCCACAAACCCACCCACCAGCTACAGCCATATCCCGAAATGTCCACTTGAGCACACCTTCCCTGCTCTGGGATCTAAGTTTCTGTCTCTGGATGCGCCATCTGTGCTCTCCCATGCACTGCCCAGTGAATGCACGGTGTTTTGTACCCTGTTTCACTGCCCCAGCAGAGGTTTGGTGCAATTGGGGCACATAACAAAAGTCAAAGAGCTTCCTGTACATTTTCAGTTATGGAATGGAGGCAATTACTAGTTTCCAGGCATTGCTGCAAACAGCCATTGCTTTCCAATTGCAACCTTGTGGTTTTAACCCTCCATTTGACATCAGCCAAGTAACTGGTTCTGAGAAAATGCCTGAGCAAGAATACATTGCTACAAAAAAAGTCACTGGATTCTCTTTTTTCCCCTCTAACATTTTTTCTTTTCTCTCAAATTCATTTGTCAAAAAAAATTACAATAAATTTCTTGAATGATGTGCACTTCCCACAGGCAGTTCTGAAATTTTTGCTGGGTAACACCATATCTTAACACATAATTTTCACTAGAACATCATTCACATCAGTGTAACAAAAAGAGATTGTTTTTAGAATCATTTGTCCCTGAATCATATGCCATAATCAGGGAAAGGAGGGAAAAAAGTTATTAGGAAGACATAAAATGTTCCTTTTCTGTATCTATTCAAAAATCACATCTTTCCCCAAACGTATTCTAATATTAATTTTAGTAATCATTAATTATTTTTTAGTGGAGTGGGTTTCAGATATGGACTCTGAGATTCTACAGAATGTCAATTGCCTGAGTAATTTTTTTTTTTTTTAAATTTTTGACCTGGTGAATCTCTACCTCTCTAATGTCAACAAGTTTACCCAGGCGTAGTCCAAAGAAACAGTGAATCCAGAGGTTTGGGATTCTATTCAGCTACTTCTGACAACTAGTTTTAATCTGAGGCACATCTAGTTGTGATTTTGTGTCAATAAAAAGTCAGTTGCTGGACTTCAATAGACAAAGAGACATTTGGAAAGTAAGAAGCTGTCAAATGCCTCCTTAAATTAGAAGCTTCAATAGAAACCGATATAGAACTCGATGTGTTTCAGAGGTAAGTCATTAAATGTTTGTGTTCATAGAAATTACAATGAATATGTACAATGCAGAAACCATCTGCTGAAAGAGTCTTATGAAAGATTAAACACTGAGTATACCAGAAAAATCCTACGGGAATATTTGCACAATTGGAAGTTAGCGTTCCATTGGCCACAACAGCATGCAGGAAGAACAAAAGCATGGCACAAGCTTCTAATCATAAATCCGGTGAGTTTTGAATAAAAATCCTGCATATTTTCAATTTGTATTGGTCTGGATTTTAAACAAACAGCCTTTGAAGCCAACAAAGCCAAGCTTTTTACTTACCAAAACAACTCATGAGTTTCTTCTGTAATCACAGACAAATTTAAAAGAACAAGCTCCAAGTGCACATTGGTAACTATCTAGGATTCCTCCTTATCAGGGTATGTCCATTTGGCTATTTCACTGGTCAAACTAACTTTCAGCAGCATCACACCTCAAATAGTATTTTTAGTAGCTCTTTATTCGAATCAACCTATACCCTAAATATATCATTGGGACTAGGACAGTCTGAAATGTGTGTGTAAAATAAACAGTTAAGAATAAATCAACAAGTGGTAAAGTAAACTGCATTTGCACGAAAATTTCGGGTGAAGTAATTGTTTAATATTTATAAGAATGCTCACATTTCGTAAAATACAGGCACTTTTTACAAACCAGACAGCTCTGAGTGACCTGTTATCCATTGCACACAAAATTAATCTCATGAAAATTTGCATGCAATATTGCTTCTACTCCAGATGGCTACCATTTAATAGCCATCTATTTGCATTAATTTAGCACATTATCCTTCTTACTGACACATACTTCCTGTAAGACAGAGGATCTTGTTTTGTCAAGTGTCCATAGCTCATGAAACTCTGCTTTCTAAATCAGGCATGCTGTGGGCTAGCTAAGTAATGCTATTCCTTTTGAAAAGCACCAGCTTTGAAATACAGTGACATTAGATAATACTCTTGCATTTTCTAAAATCTTTCTTCCAGAAAAAAATTGACTGACCTGAGAAATCCATCTTTTAAGTTACGTATGATATTAAAGAGCTTTTCAAAACGTAGGCTAAAGACTACATCAGTCTGTGGAACTGGAAGCAGACAAGAGAAACTGCTTAACTTGCGTTCTGGCCAAGCTATGTGGCCAAGCTTTCTCCTGTTAAGAAGTACTGTAGGATGTCTTTTAAGCCAGCATATTAAGACCTCTGATCTCTTAAATTTCCAAGGCTATACTTATTTTGTAGTGTGGCTTATCTAGATTTGATATGTAATTTTAACAAGCCACCAAAACCAAACAGCAACAAGAGCAACAAAAAAACTAAAACACACCCCCTCCACCCCTAAACAAATGAAATAACCAACACTCACCACCAGATAGAATGGCCTTAGGACCTTCAGTGTACACCAAGCCAAAAACCTGTGCAGGTAGTCACAGGCTCACGCCTAGGCTGTCAAGAAAATGTTCTAGCACCTGCCTCACCTTGCTGCATAGTGTCAGCAAGTCTACACAAGCTCCACACAGACAGCAAAGCAGACATGCCCAACAGAATCCAGCCTACATGTCCCTGGTACTGGAAAAATGGGAGCATGGTCATCATGCATCACCCATTGGAGCACCATGCCATACGTAATCTTCTAAATTTTTGTTTGTCCTCTGCACTCCAGAAAATACCTCATAATATCCAAACTCTTTTTTTTTTTTCCTCTAAAAGCTTACATAAGATCAGTGGGTCTCAGAGTACTGGATATCCAAGGCATTGGGCTAGACATTTCTACTTATAGTTTCAAATGTTACGGTTCCCAAGTCTGTTGTTTGCTGTCATTTATAATTCCCAATAGGAGTTTGTGCCCTGTACAACACAGCTCTTATGAGAAAGCTTTCCTAGAGTCACCCGTTTGCCAATGAAGCTATTTGGCACCTGTAGATCCCCCCAGCCAATGTGCTGTTCCTTGTAGCACATCACTTCTGCTCTAGAGACACCTGAGCGTCACTGCAGTGCCAGCACAGAAACACACTTCATAGCCCTTTCTTGGGAATCCTGCCTTCAGGCACCACCACTTTCTCATTATCCTTCTAATCCTGTTTATTTTGCTTCTGCTCCTAGAGTCACTTTGAAAATAAAAGGATTTTGCTTAGAAGAGACAGAGGAAAAGCACTTTTCATAAGAGCATTATTCTTATTTAGCAGTACAACAGGATTTGTATCCATACTCTGTTGCAGCCATTCAGGCATTTCAATTCCAAAACAATTATCTAAGTTCATTCTTGATTGTATTTTGAAACACAAAACAAGCAGAAAATCACAGAAAACAAAAGTCAAACAGAATGAACTCTGAAGAAAAATATCAACCGTATTAGAGCTCTGCAGTTTTGCATGACAGGTGAGTATTTCTTTTCTTCAAAGATCCCAGTAAATCAGAGCAATGGTGCTGATGGCATGGGATAATTGTCTCTGATATGCTGCAGTGAGTGTTATTTATGGTTGTTTATAAAATATGCTGTCAGAGTGGCAGGCTGCCTAGAACCTTAGCATTATTTATGGATTCTCCTGTCTTCACATGCCCTTTTGTGTGCCAAATTAAAAAAATCCCCGAAGTTTCAACTCTTGAAACAAGAGCTCTTCCTTCAGAATACAAGATTTGTATTATCATCTTAAGTTATTCTGTGAATACCTGTTGTGGAAAAATATTTGCAGCTCCAGTAAAATATTTCCCGTATTGTGTCTCAGCAAAAGTCCAAATTCTGTACAGAGTGATGACACATGTAATGCTTCTTATGCCATTTGTCTTATACTTGTTTGAGGTTTTCAGAGATGCCAATGAAATTATATCAGCCTGTTCCCTCACATTTTAAAAAAATGGTTCTAAATACTTAATACTTGTAAGACATCTTTGAAAACTTCTACATAAAACATTTTGAGGTAGGATTTTCTTCTTAAGTATAGCAAATATCTACTTTTCCAAATATGCCTTTTATTTAAATCAGACAAAAAACTCAAACCCACCAAAACTTTGGAGACTTTCAAAAGACAAAAGATGTTCTCACTGTTTGCCACAGAAGCTTTAAGCAAGCAGAATTTTCAAGTCCATTAAACATCAAACACCCAATAGTTTCTTTCGTCAACTCTTGCTCTCCTTCAAAAATTATAATTTAGGAAGAGAACATGATTAGTAGAAAAGATATAAAATAGGTGGAGTTGTTTGTTTGAAGCGTTAAGCAGCAGAGCACAGGCATTCAGTCAAGGCAGATCTGCAATCAGTGTAGACTTTTTTGACTAGTCTGACCCCCAAAAAACTGTAGTAATGCCAGACATGAATCAAAACCTGAGAGTAACAAAGTAGGCTGATTTATTCATATTTTTTAATATACTTTTTATGCTTTGCAGATTGAAGATCTTGTCTAATAAGGTGCAATTTGTCAATGATGAATAAATAAAAGAATGAGAATAATAGTTACTTTATATACTGTAATCCAAACAAAAATTATAGAGTGACCTAAATTGTTATACTTTCTGCCTCCAATTACTAAAACGTGATAACAAAATGTAAAACAAGACTTATGACAATATTTTTTCATCATATTAAAAGTTATTTTTTAAAAAATAGAGAACAAGTCACATTCACCTTTAGCTCTCGCGTACCTAGAAATACACACAGCTAATAAGTACATGTTTTTTATCCAATAGCATATTTCCTTCTAAGCTAAATGAAATGTAGGAGATACTCAAGCCTGTTTTCAAGCTTCTTGTTAAATCATAAATGAGAACAAATTAATTAGGAATCCAATAATGATTCTAATGTGTCAGATCCCAGTATCTATTGATGATATCTTACTGCAGTACCCATTTTCACATACGACTGTTACCTGCAGTCTTTTCATAATTTTCAGACAGCTTGAGCCTTGGGAATAGTTTCACAATCCCAACACAGTTCCAGCCTCCTCTAATTTGCAGCACTGACAGAGAGAGTTCAGAGGTAAAATGCTTAATTTTGTTATGCCACTTAATCCAGTTGGAGTCAAGTGTCATCTCCTTTATTTTTCCTTTATATATGGCCTCTATTTTAACATTACCTAAACCACTTCAATACATTTCCCTGCCAAAATTTGTGAATAGCATCTGACAGATGACAGATTACATTCACTCATCTCTCCATGGTTCTATTCAAATATAGAAGGTTGAAATTCAAGGAAGGTTAGAAAGTATTATTTCATTCATGAGAAAAAAAATGTGGTTTAGTTCTGAAACTTGTCATGTAAAAGAAAACCAAAATGATTGCAGTTTTTATAAATTAAAAGGGTCAATGTTGTTTCCTTCAAAAACATGTAAAGTATTTCCATGTGAATTTAAAAAAAAAGGAAAATAAAAATATCCCAATACTTTAACTTCGATCTTTAGTTGCAGCCTGATATTTCTTAGCTTCATTATGGAAGTTAGTTACACGGCCAGAGCAAGATCTTACACACCATTCTGGTCTTGAGCAGTTTACTAAGAGTATTTCCCAAAATATAATGAAGCTTGCTGAGCTCCTGCATTTGGTTTTAATTCTACTATCCATGTTGTCAATATACTACATAAGGAATGCCCATATCAACAAAGTTGAATAACAAGACAGATGACTTGGTAGGTAGACAAACATCTACTTTCCAAAGAAACTTTGCTGTCTTTAGGATTACTTGTTTAGCCTGTAAAGAATTAAGTAGTTCCTGGCTGTTGGGCAGAAATGCAAAGAGATGATTTTGTTTCAGAACATTACAGGTAACTTCAATGAGTAAATCCAATTTGTAGTTGAAATTGAAAAGAACTCATCTCCTGAAGTTTCCGTCCTGTTGTTACAGAAGTAGCAGATATTTGGAGCAGACCAGTCTCTGCAAAACAAGCCATTTCCTCATCATGGAACCATACAAATTACTTCACAGAAAAAGGGAATCTAGATTAAACAAGCTGTCAGCTGTATGAAATTGCTTATCTTTTAACAGAACTCAGCACAGCCATTGCATACATTATTGAGAAAACTCAGTGTCACAGTCAGTTACATTTATCCCAGCCTTTTTGCCATTGGTACTGCCAGACGTTCTCCAACTTGCATCATTTCTTGCTGACCACAAACACTATGCTGAGAGGATACTTCAAACTGTAACACCACCAACAATGCTACTCGGGAAAGGCAAACCCAGGGGTTGTAATGCTCACTAGTTCACCAGTCCCTAGGAACAGTAAGAGAATATAAACTCTACTAAATCATCACATCTCCTTAAGACCCTCCCTTTCGCAGCCTACTGGGAGGAACAGATGCTTAAAATTATTGAGTTGCATTCAAAAAAAAAACAACACAAAAACACAAAGAGCACTCAAAACACATCACTTTAGCTCAAACTACAGAAATGAGACACTGACAGTCATCAAAAAATTAAGGGCTAAAATGTTCCTGTCCACACAAGCAGTGCCTGAAACAGAAGAATGTTTTCTTGGTCAAATGGTCATTAGGACACTGAACAATTCTTAAAGGCCTTGTGCTCATACAGACACGAGCTGGAGTACCAAGCACTCACAGCTTCCTGTTCTCAAAAAGGTAACACATTGTTCTGATTTATTTCTGTAAATGTGGATTATGCAACAGGCATTGAGGATGTTTGAATCCTGCTGTTTATTTAGCAGAGGGACACGCTGCATCATGATCAGTTCTGAAGAAACAGACAGAACTTTGGACAATAATGCTCTTACCTCAGGGGCTACTCTTCTTAGCAGCCTCTGTGCTCAGTAAATCAATTAGAACCCAGAAGTGAATAATGGCCTTAATCATTTAAAGGAAACTTAAAATAAGGTCCTCTCAAGTGCTATTCTGCATTTTGCAGAGTGTGACTCAGAGAAGGCTTTTCTGAACAGAACTTCAACTGGGAAAAAACCAAATATGTTTGAACTTAAAAATTAGAGGCTTTTATGGAGATAAAGGTGGAGAAATAACAGGAGACAAACAGCAGTGAAATGCAGCATCCTATTCACATAAAAATCCCAAGATCATGAATCTAGGAAGAAGAAAAAAAACCACAAGGGGAACAAAAGAATATGAAAAACTTTTGCCTTTGACAAGGCAAAATCAAGTTCTTCATTTAAGAAATCAAATTCTGCCCTCACTAAAGCAGTAGAAAGTAGAATAGAAGAGGATTCAAAGGAGAAATCCATACATCTCTCATTCACCTTTACAGTGAATACTGAAGAGGTTGGATCTAACTCCTGAAGTTTTAGCTGGGCCCATAAGGAAAGCAGACACACAAAGTAGTAGGAAAGAAACAACCAACCAATTAATATTTTCTCACTCCTTTGTGATACAGTCAAGGACATGCAATACACTGTGATCAATCTAAATATTAAGGTATTGTATAGTCTTACCCAGGAGATGAGACTTTTTTTATGAAAAGAGAATCAATAATCCTAGTTCATTGACTAAGACCCAGAAGTTATCCTTAATCTTGCCTAGCCTTCCCTCCCTTATCCACTGATAGTACATCATCTAGTAATCATGGAGTTGTTTGTTGCTGGCTTGCTTTCAGAACGAGGACAGATGCCATGAGCTTCCTATTAGCACAATACAGACGGTAGAAGCACTTGTAAATCAACGTGATGGATTGCTCCAGGAAACAAGATGGTTCTGATTGCAGCATTAGGGAACGCAGAAAAGGGAAGTCTCTTCTCTGCTTCTGGCAGCATATCACTGGTACTTTAATTCTTCATTTGAAAAAGAAGTATATGTATATATTTGAGTATTACATATTTGGAAAGCATATTAACAAGTCAGATAATTTCATTGAATGGTTTGGATTGGAAGGGACTTTGAAGATCATATAATTCCAAACTCCCTTTCATGGGCAGGGACACCTTCCACTAGACCAGGTTGCTCCAAGGCCCATCCAATCCCACCTTGGACACTTCCAGGGATGGGGCATCCACCACTTTTCTGGAAAAGTTATGCAAAGTTTCTAAAAGATGATAGTTTCAGAAACATCACCTTGAACCCTGCAAACGTGACTCAGCACCCCCGAGTTTTATGTCAGCTCACTGATCCCCAAGACAGTTGGACCAAAATGCAAATACATCAACAAACTGTTGAACAACAAAGTACCACATAGACCTATAAGTTTTCTTCACATTTCTTTTATCAAGGGCTGAGGACATGGAATGCACCATAAACTCAGTCAAAATTTTTACTGTGGAATTCAAGATCTTTCTAAGGTAGGACAGGTTTTACCACTTCTATTGCTGTATTCTCATAAATGCCTACATAAAAAAGTAGCTTACACCACAAAGAAAGGTTTGCTTTCTTTTCTTTTATGATTCCCAAGTGGAAAATGTCACTAGAGCTACCCTCACAGAAGACTCCATATGTTATCATGGCTAATTATAACAGTCCAACTCCAACTACATGTTAGAAAGAAATAAAAAAAAAGTTTACCTATACTAGCAGAAAAATGTCCTCCAACAACAAATCTAAAAGGTTTGATATTGCAGAAGACACTTTTTTAATTGTCTTGGAGGCAAATTTCAGAGTTTCTGTCCTTACAGACAGTGAGGGCAGATGGTTTAAATCTGCATTATTTCATTTAGTTATTGGAAAAAAATGCAAATTTATTCAAAAGATCCAGATTTGTGTCTTCTTCTTCCTGCAAAACATAAGCGAGAGGGATTGAAATATGCTTGATAAATAATTTGAGTGAGATTTAATTGCAAACTAGCATATTCCAGTAAGTAAGCAGCTTTGTAAATTCCTATAAGACCAGTACCCCATTTTACTATTCACAGGTCTCAGATGAGCACGAAAAGGAAATCTGTCCCAGGAGATATGGCCACACTCAGCAATGCAGGGGAAGCAAGAGCACATTTATAGAAAGGTTCCAGAGATTTCTTTAATCAGAACGACCACATGTACTGCCAACAAACTCCAGAATCAGCCAAAACTTCATCTACATGAGAGCTCCCACCACAATGAGCCTGATGCAGCTACATCTGTGGTAACACCTAGGGAAACCTGTTTGTTTTATTTCTGAGAGCACACACATTGCTATGAAGGCTGAGTGCTCGATTACACACTGTGCACAGAGATCTTCGTTGTCTCAGAACAGCTTCAGCGAGTGCTCCTTTCTCCCCACTGCCATGGTCTGTCTGGAGGAAGGGGGATACCACCACCATCACCCATTCTAGCTGGGCAACTCACTACTTCAAACTGGAAGCCAGAAACAAAAAGAACAAGGCTGTGCACTACCTCTACCAAAAAAAGCGCTGCATGGCAGAGTCAAGCCTCACTTTTCTCCTACTTTGCCAGGTACAGAGGCACAGACAAAATTTCATTACACTTTATGAGCAGTGGAACAATAGTGCTGTATTTTGGCAATTTCCTCAGGTAGTATTAGTAGAGTATGTTTTACAAGTTGTTTCAATGTTGCACTCTAAGTAGCACATTCAGCATGGAATAAGTTTTATCTTTCACCATGAAATATTGGCATGTTTTCCATCACTGTCACAGCTTTATGAACCTGTCTCAATTTACTGGCATCTTTTTCAGCTGGTGACTCCAAAGCTGAATACACTATTCTATTTTGATTATGAAGGTGACAGATGTAATGAAAATAACATCTCTAATTTAATTTTTCTGTTTCAACACCAAAAAATATATTATCCTTTGGCCACATCACCCTAGCAATATACATTCAATTGGCTATGGATCAGCACCAGTACAATTTCGTAATCATTATTCATTATTCCTCAACATACTCCTGTCATTACACTATCCCTTTTAATAATTTTGTATTTGTTTCCTACTCAATGAGAACAACTATTCCAAATAGTAGTCTGAAAAAACCATCACTAGCCCAAATATTTCTTAAACTACTAACTTAGGACTTTTCTTTATTCCAGATCTACAGCTTGACTTAGCATCCCTTACATTTTCTCACTCAAAATCTTAAACGAGTGCTTACATGAATCTATCAAATAAAACACCATTGCCTACATCAGCCAATCAAAATCACATTAAAAATTATGCCAATCCAACTTGACAAGATTTATCTTCCATCAAACCTGTTCAGGAGTCATTAATTATACTTCCCACTTCATTATTCAAGACTTTTCTCATTCATTCTATTATTTTGCACAGACTGAAGTAAAGATGAAGACCTTGAGTCCTAACAGTTGGGAAAAGTGTTAATTTTCTTTTGTTCTCTTGAAAGAAACCCTTTTCATTTTTCTGAAAAAGAGCCAACAAAATGTCAGTTTTGAACCTCTTCTTAATGCACTCTTCAGAAAGAAATTTTTGAAAAATAGGTGGGTTTTTTGAATGGCTTTCCATTTTTCATAGCATTTGTTACATGCACTCAGTTATTTACTATAAAAATTTTATTTATACTTTCCTTAATATATTTACATTCCATGTAAATTTAAACTTTGTTAACTGCATTATCAATCACAAGTGTGATAGAGATGTTTAAATTTAATTCCTCCTCAGCTGGGTTGTGGTAATTGCACACACCTATTCCATTTCAGTGTAACCTAACAGGTTAGTTATTTCAAGTATGTTGATTCCATTCAGTACCGTTATCAGACTATACCATTTAACCAAATATATCAAGTCTCAGATATTTTTGATGTTTTTCCTTACTCATCATCTTGCTTTCTGCAATTACTTACTTTGTATTTTCTCTGTTTCTGTACTATTCCTTTGGTTAAAACTTGTTTTCTAACATTATAGAGCTGCCTCTAACTTCTCCCTGAAATAGAGCTGGGTTATTTGTTGTTTTCAAAATTAAAAGGGGGTGTTTATAGTATGTGACATCAGGTTTTTCTATATAATTCACTGAATATTCTGTAAACTTCTTAATTTTTATTCTATTATGCCAATTTAATTTTATCTTCTAAATCATTCAATCACATTTCTTAAGTGAGCAAAGCACTGTCAAGTTCTTTGCACTGAGCTGTGACAAAGATTTAATTTTCAGTTTGGATGAAGTCCAAATTAATATTTTTTGATTAGTAGCATTCAGGCTACAATTGAGTCAGGAATTGTCTTCTAGGATACTGAGACATTTTGAAATTAGTTTCAATTTAGTTAAATGCAGGGTCTAGCATGAAAACTTTATGTAAAAATTTCCATGATCTCCACAATAAAGGATATTTTTTATTTTCCACACATAAATAAGCCTTTACAGAACTGTCATTCTATTCTTGGGACTGATTATTATAAAGCAGACACCCACTGTTACCATTTTGAACTTCAGTTCTTGCAAGATTTATCCATTGTCACCGGAAGCTTCTCAAGCCATTGGTAATTCAAATGGCTAAAACAGTATTTGGTATAAAGCATCATTCTCCTCCCCTTCTGCCACTTAAGTATTCCCAATATACTAAATATTGAGGCATGTGAGTTGTTCCACTGGGCTTCAGTGTTGTCTTAGTGGTATTTATTGTATCTCTTAGTTTTTCTCCTCAGTTGCTGAGCAGCTTTTAGAACACCCTCTGAATACACTCTCCCATGACAGTGCCATAATAGCTTTACATTTGCATGGAACCATGGTTGTTTAATTCACATTTTAACTTTACAGCCCTCATTCTATCCTTGTTTACAAGAAGAAATGTATCAGAATCACTGGGACAGGCTTGAAAATTGTTCTGCTCTACAGGCCTACTGCAACATTCCTTCCAATATCTGTCTATTTTGCTGAGTGCTGCCCTCTCACTGAGACTGAATTTACATCCCTTGACTTCCTCTCTCTAAAAGGCATTTGCCAGGCCACAAATTAGGTCTCTTCTTCCCAGCTGATGATTAGGTTGCAGAGGAGCTAAACTATATTTGACATAACTTTTCCCTTAAGAAGCTTTGATTTCATGCCACGGAATACCTTTACTCTTGGGAGTAATTTCTTTGTTAGACCTTTACACATACTTGTTTAAAAATTTGATTAAATCTTAGCTGATTTCTTTTCTTGAATAGTTTTACATAAGATATTTTAAGACTTTTGTGTGCCAGTGATCATACCTTTTTTGCACAGAATTTCATTAAGCGTTTAAAACAAACAACAAAAAAATAGTTCAGAGTCACTTCCTTTAATGCCTTTGCAGTTTCCAACTTACAGCTTGAAGCTATTCTTCTCTGAATAGCATCCAGATGTCTCCCTCTGTACATGTTAGTAACATGTAACTAGGAAAAAAAATCAAATCACTATTGATTTACAACACAGATAATTAGGGATGAATGTGTAGTAAAGCTTTTTAATAGAATCCTGTCAATCATTTCCAAGCACTACTTTCTCATTATGTATTTGCTGAAACCATATGATGAAATTCTGGTGGTGACATTTGAGTGATAGTGACTTTGATTTCAAAGGAAATGTTTCAGGTTCATTTCATTACCTTGGAAAAGTAAAAGCAAATTTGCCTTATAAAAAGCAATTACTTCTTAGCTGACCAGTGCACAATAGCAATATAAAAAAAGATTTCTCATTCCACTATTCAAATCCTAAACTAGCAAACTAGTGTTTGATTTTGCTTTAAACCAATTTTACCTTGTTTGAATTGCAAAACCATTTAATCTTCATAAAGTAGGTTATTATAATGGAGATCATATTTTATTGGTACAGTACACCAGCCTGGGACAAACAGGGGGTTTGTGGCTTCAGGTATTTTGTGGAGGGTTTTTTATGGTTTGGTTTTGGCTGTGTTTTTTTTTCTTTTTCTGTTTTAGTTGGTTGGTTTTGTTCTTTTGTTTGTTTATTTTCATCCAAGGAAGGAATGCTTAAAATTGTAGGAATATCCACAGCCTTGAGGGATTCAACATTTTGAAACTTTATAAAAATACCTGCAATAAAATGTACCCCAACTATAATAAACAAACACATCGTTACGCTATATATATCAGGTGATATATAAAACACAACATCTCTTTCCATCTTTTGTTGTAAGAACCACAATAAATAGGAGTTGAATACCTCACTTCTGTGGTTTCTACAATGAGTTGTCTAAATTCATCCTTTGTTCCCTGACTTGACAAGCATAATTTACAACTAGTTACATGGCAACAAACGTATAACATTTAAAGAAGATTCCACATAAAGAACCGTAACTACAACCATTTCTGGTAAATTTAGTATCAAAAATTCCCTTATCTTCCACATTTAAACCCAAATTGAGAATATTGTATTTTCTGTTACTAGTCATGTCTACCAATTTAATTACAGAATTTCCCTGGAGTTGTCAACATGAGGTTACTGACCATCATCATGGTATTCCACAGCAGCTTCTATTTTAAAGTCACATTGAAAAATAAATAGATCGATATGCAATTATAAGCATCAGCAACAGGCATATCATTCAGCAAGTCTACACAATTAATTAGAAACCACTGAAAGAAAAACACAAGAAGTTGCCGTATTTTCTGACTATAATGTAAAAAGTGACTAAAATAAAATCCCTACTCATCTCTGTAATACAGCATGTCCAACTGTATAATTTATAGATAACAAACACAATTCCAGAGCTTTTTAAGGCCTCTCAATTGAAATAATCTAAAATTAAAATGCATAAATTGAAAATAAAGTGGAGAAACCATGAAATCAAAGGTAAAACAAACATGAATTCCAAAAAAGGCTTTAGAAAAGAAGCAAAATGGTGACCTGTGAGCAGCTTCCCCTACTTTGTCTCCCACCTGAAAGCCTGGGCTGAGACTGCTAAAGAGTGGCTGGGACAGGGAGAGTTTGAAAAAGGACTGGAAAATCCCTCGAGAACGTGTGAGCTAAGAAAAGGATGATGTTTTGTCTTCTACTCTGACATCACATGTGATTATTTCCAAAACTCATTACAATAGTAGAAATCTTTCTTTTTTGTATGAAAATGAAAAGTTAATTTATATTTTCTGTATAGCCTTGCAACCAAGTACACAGATGTGTTGCTGCTGTTGGTAGTCCCATGCTGTGCAGGGAGGTAACAATGCAAGCTTCAGGGCTTGTCAGACCTTGCTGATGCTGCTGGAGCTTTGCTTTAGCTTATTTACCTGCAAACCCACTGTCTAAGGACCCAATGAACCCTTATCTGACTTAGCATTTTTTGCTTTGTACAGCCTTACAGTGCACCATCTATTGTTAGACACCTCTTTTAACTAATGGGTAACATGGCTTTTAAATAATAGCAAACATCAGTCTGAACGGAATGAACTACCTGTATGACCTTAGAATAAAAATCCAGGGGAATAAGCATGGGGTGAAAGGTGAGGTCTTGAAGGTGCAGGCCCAGGATGATATGGGATGTCTTGTGGCTGCAAAGATCTTACCAGTGGTTAGTTTATGGTCAAAGAATGAAGTCTTGGGGAAAACCAACTTTAGGTAAAACAAAAAAATCCAACACATGCAAAAGATACCTTATAAACTCAGATATAAGAAGGGACTGCAGACCAATGGAGAAAGAGCAAGCAAACAGACTGTTCTAGTAATCATAGGAAAGCAACTTCAATTGTGTACCTAAATTTAAAAGTGAAGAAACCATCAACAATGCTGTGTTCTTCCAGAAAAGGACTTGAAATGCTAAAAATCATCATAACCTACAGAGAGAAAATAAAGACAGAAAACTATTTTCCATGACAAGAGGTAGGTCCATACTTCTACACACTAAAATCTAAACTTGGCTGAAATAGAAGATTTGAACTTTAGATCATCAGAAAGAAAACCGAGAAGACACACCACACCAATGTTTTGTAAACAAAGGCAACATTTGCACATGTCAGCTCATAACCAGCAGGGCATTATCCAGAATCTGAAGTAAAATCATGAACAACATAAAGCCATGTATAGGAAAAATAAGAATATTTTGATTTTAACCAGAATTATATAACAAGTCAATAAATTAGTTTTTTACCTACAGAGATACAGGCAATCCCTTCCACCGAATGACAAGATATTCGCAAGCCAAGCTGAAATGAATTAACACTGTCCTTGAATCAAGATAAATGTCAAAGAAAATTGTACATAATCTTCACAAAAAGAAAAAAAAAACAAATTATGAATCTTAGATATAAATATTAAATGAAGGGAACCAGATATTTCTGAACAAGTGCTGTGTTTAATTCACTGTAAAACACAAAATTAGTACTGTGAGATTCAAAAGGATTAAAACCACTTCTCAGCTGAAGAAATATATCAAAAAGAGAGTTAACATAGTAGGCTGGCCACATAGAAAGTGACAAAGATGCTTCAATTAGAAAAGCAATTTCACCACTTCATAGAAGGAATTGAATTTCTCCATTAAAAAAAAAATCCATTTCAACCATTCTTTCCTATTGAACAGTATTTCTTTTTCAAATGAATGTCCCTATATTTTCCAGGGGTTTTTTTTGTGAGAAATCTGAATATTTTTCATAATAATATTTTGGTTTTGTAAATTATAATCCCCTCCTCTTAAGTCAACCTTTTACTAGAACACAAATAGAAAGTTAACAGGTTTTCTATATTGAAAGGTATTCCAGTTTGTCCTACATAGCAGATTCCTTCAAATATCTCCAAAGAACTATAGAAAATAAATTTTACTGGCTATCAAAAACTCCCTGGTATGGTGTTGTTTTATCAGTGCTAAGCTTATGAACAATTTTTTCATAAATTATTTCTTTGTAATGCAACCATTGCGGTGATTTGAACCCCTACTAATTTCACAG
The DNA here is from genome assembly GCA_013396695.1 of Sakesphorus luctuosus. Classification (NCBI taxonomy): domain Eukaryota; kingdom Metazoa; phylum Chordata; class Aves; order Passeriformes; family Thamnophilidae; genus Sakesphorus; species Sakesphorus luctuosus. The sequence goes on along the minus strand of VWZD01012845.1, from coordinate 1,338,960 downwards.
GGGAAAAAACCTCAACAACCGAATACACATCACAAATGCGTAAAAGGAAAATAATATAAACAACACTCAAAGTAAGACTTTATTGTAATAGAACAGCAACAATGAATTCGGCAATAATAGGAACTCTTCCTCCACACTGTTAAAATCAACTATAGAGATTTGTATCCAAGAATCTTAATGACATTTGTAGATTACTTGGCAATAGAAGAGTCTTAAAAGCGATTCCTCTTTATCAAAGATACGTGGGTTTCAGCTACGTAAATAATGACACTTCTAGCAGCATAAATGTTGTAATAATGTTAATTGTCAAAAGACATGATGCCAGTTAAAATAAATCAAGGGGAAAAGGTTAAAAACACGTAATAAAATTTAAACCCAAAGATGCCAATGATGAGAAGTCCTCTGAAATATTACCAAAGCATGTCTCTGTGATGCTGCAGCCAAAATTTTTAACAACAATGGATCAGAAAGTCTATAAATGTTCTCTGCCTCCTCACGTTCCTTTGTCCTTCTATAATTTCAGCCTGAATTAAAAAACATTTTCCTTACCTCTGAGGGAAAAATATAATTCTCACCATTTTTAAACATACATTAAATCAAAGTAGTTACAGAGATTCCAGGAATCTCAGCATAGTAAGGGCAGCACACAATTAAATCCGTATCACACCTGCTGCAGCTTGAGTAGAATCAGATGGATGCTCATTAAAATCTAGAATTGAAAGTTCAAAGGAAGAACTTGGAGAAGTCAAGCTGTCCTCAGGTCTGAAACACTTTTTGATGAGACATAGAGGTGATCAAGTCAAATTCAATCAAAGGAAAAACTGAATAATCAAATTTAAAAAATTAAAACAAAGGAAAAAAAATCACCACACCAAAAAGGTAAAGATTAGGGCAAAAGATGCCATAAAGAGGTATTTTTAATTGAATTTAATGCTTCTAAAAAGGAATCAAATTGACATCCACAGAAACCAAACCCTTTTGTTCCCAGAACAAGCCCACTATAATCAGCACTAGAGAGCACAAACTCCTGCCACTGACCAGCCACACAGCTAAACCCAGACCTGGCAGGGGCAACCTTCCTGCAGGGATAAAAGAGAAATTCATTTTCTGTGTTCATCCTAACCTTGTTCTCTCCTACATGACTGTCAGCTAGTGAAATACCTAGCAGGGGCTGGTATGACCTACTTTATAGATATCCATATTGCAGAAGAAAAAGACCAGCAGCTGATTTGCACAGGACATTCTATAATCATCAAACCACTTTACAGGCAAAAGAACATATTTTTATTATAGTACCAAACACTGGGAGAAATTTGGGTTCAGCCAGTAAACAAAATCCACTAAATCTTGCATACACCTGCATTTTCTGATGGGCTATTTGCTACCTGCCAATTTCAGCCCAGTTGTGTCCAGATGTTTAAAAAAATCCAGATAACCGCATGGTTTAATGGTACAAAGGTATCCTCTCTTCTCCAATATGTGGAAATACCTACCTATAAACTAAAGATAGCCTGAGCACTGAGCTTTCCACACTGCAGAGACCCCAGCTTTCTCAGCCTGTTTGAAACTGCAGACCTGCACACTCACTTTGGAATGAGTTGTCCTGGCACCACACTGCTCTCAGCTTGGTGGTTCTGGAAACATCTCACACGGAGTCTTGCACACACATTCACACCCACCAGGAGACCATTTCAGAAAGTCAGCCTTTTGTCTGTGTCACCTCCCTTTACAAAGAGACAAAATTACACAAAATGCTATGTCAAAACCAGTGGCAGCAAGACTCAGAAATGAGTTTTCATCATTATCTGATAAACAAAGCTTTGGATCACCCAGACACCACTGTCTTGGTTCCACAATGCCAGAAAATAATGCAACTCACTCCTGTGCAACTCACTCTCCCTCTCAGCATGTTAACTACTACTTGTGCTCAATATTACACTGGAGCTGTCAATGAATCAGTCTTCCTTGGCAATCATTTGGCAGCATTGTGCTGCCTCAAATGGTCATCATCTCCAGTGATATAGTGTGAAAATGAAATGCATTTTCTCATCTTTCTTATTTGTTCATACAGAATCTCAATGAAATTTTGAAAGAATTTGTACGTGCTTCAGGCCCATGAATCCACTTGTGTCCAAGCAGACATTCCAAGCCCCGACAGAAACAGGATCCCAACAACCAGCACTCTGACAGAAAAGCCCTGATTGGGGTTTGTTAGTGTTATACTGTAGCTTGCATAGGCATAAGGGCTGCTAGGACCCTACCACATTCCCACTGATGGAAGCTAACTTGAAACATTTACCAGATAACACATGGCTCTTAAACTTTCCAGCATAAACATTTCATTCATAGTTTGTAGCTGTTACAAATTTTGCAAAGAGAACCATACAGTGGCTGCAATCAAACTGGCAGAAACCCCTCAGTCATTAATAAGTGTTATACAAACCTGCAGAGCCCAGCCCCAAATGTCAGAGAGCAGTATTAACCTCCTACATAAGCTCTTCAGTATTTTGAAACAAATGCATGATTAGCAAATTATGATAGACTACTCAAGTACTATAAATTGTCTTACTTACCAGATCAGATTATTAAAAGCTAAGACTTGTATTATTCCTTATCAATATGTTATGGACAAACATGATTTCTTTTTAAACTCAGCTCATTTTCACTTTGGAAAATACTGAAAACAATATCCACCTTCTGCAAACAAATCATCTTTTCTTGCTTCCTGCATGAATTTATTTATTAGCATTGAAAATAAACAGTGATATAAAAATGCAAAGTTTATACTCTCTAAGTAGTTAGCTCCAAATGTTGAGTGGTATATATTTAGGAGCATTTGAAAACAGTCAAAAAGTCTTTAATAATATACAACATTGCTTTTTTCCTGCCTCCTTTTTCCAAAGGAAATAATAAGCGACCTTTGCATAAATTCACAATATTCATATTGTTATTATTTGTAAAAATACATGTGGCAACTGAGAATCTGAACAGGTTTAAATCCATTCACTATTTGTTTTCTTTATACAGTGTACAGACTATTGGCCCGGGTTCTGTTAATTTTCTGCTAGACATCCATGCCCCTTTAAGGTGTTTGTGTCTCCCGCTGTGTAACTAACTTGTGTGCATTTATCTAGCACCACATTCAGTACTCCGAGGCCCCTCTACAGCTCACTTGGGAGCTCTGAGTACAGCTCTAAGCAGCAGTGTGCCAATGCCAAAGGGAAAAGGCCTGAGCCATGTAATGACTTTTCATGTAATAATGCCCAAACAACAGTCTCTTATCTTCAGGTCTTCCTTGCACACCACAAGCAGATTCCAGTGTGAAAATTCTGATTTCTGCCCTACAACTGCCATACATTTGCCCTTTGTCCCAGCAGCCTGGTGCGAGGGCCTGCCTTCAACAGAGAGGTGTGGGGGCAGACAGAAGCAATGCCATGTACTAGACAACTTGAACGCAGGCTTAATTTTTATCATTTCCTCTTATATTTGTGTTGGTGAAAAGCAAATATGCACCATATTAACCATTAAGAGGCCTCAGAGACACATCACAGTCTTAAGCTTGCAAAATGCACAAAACAGTTTTCAGGGTCTAGAAAAGAAAATGAAGGCAAAGTATTACTGCAGAGAGCGAGTTCATTAAAGTTAAGCTTGTTCAAGGTAGAATGTCAGTGAAAGATATAGCTCTAAAAATTATTTACTGTATAGCCAGGTTATGCTTGGGCATAACAGCTCCCATTGCTCTCTGCTGAGGAAGCACATGCCAAACTTTGTGCTGTATCATGTGAATGACTAATAGACACCAATCAATTTACCATGAGGGTGTAAAGGTGTATTCCTTTATCTCCAGGGAAGAACTAAGGCACAGACAGTACATCCACCCTGTTATGACTGAGTGACACCAGTATCACAGAATATCATGGGTTGGAAGGGACAAACAAGGATAATCGAGTCCATCTCTTCGGTGAATGGCCCATATGGGGATCAAACCCATGATCTTGGTGTTAGCACTCTGCTCTGACAACTGAGCTACTTATCAATGTGTCATAAAAGCATTCACAGAATTTGAACAAGTCAGTAGCCATTTGTCTATGACACTTGAATTCTTTTGGGACAATTTATCCTGCTGCCCACAGCAGCTTTGGTTGTCCTCATAACTCATTGTCCCTGCAAATGTAAAGGGCTTACGTACATTTGAGGAATCTGCTTTAAAGTACTTTCTTGTTCTGAGTATTTGGCATTCTACAACACTTTGAAAGTTGTGGTTGATATGACATAATCCAGTATATGGCAATTCTGCAAAACCAGCCTCTGGCTTTGATTTAAGGATGGCTTTAACGTTCTACCCCTCTCTTGAAGAAATCCTGTGAGCAGGGGCACAAAATCACAGTTGGCATATATTTGAGATGCATAACTGCATTTATTATTGTTCATATTCTATTATGGAATTGATTTGTAAAAGCCTCAAAATTATGGAAAATGCTCTGATGTATTCTCCTGTATTGAAAAGATGCAGATTACATATATATGTAGACTACTGCTGCAATTGAATTTCTTTAACTAATGACAATACAGTGATAAAGGTCAAATTAACTTCCATTCTTGTACGCTTTGTCATTTCTAAAATAATTCTTATCCCAGGGTTTTCTGAATAATGGTTTTAAAAGACTGTTTAAATATAAACATACCAAAATATTGATGGATTAAATGAGACCTAGTTTCATAATCATAATGCACAGTGTTTTGTGCACAATGTTTTCTTTGAGCATGCTTAGTACTGGCTTTCAAGAGCATGCCCTGCATTTTAAAATAAATTCAGTTTCATTATTATAGATGTTTCCTCCTTTTGAAAAAATTTAGTCATTCAGATATATTTTTTTAATTTCCTGGATACTAAACCCCTGATGGGATAATCTCATACCAATCCATATGGGGAAGGCAGTTTTGCAGATCAACAAATCCTACCATTATTTGATTTGATTTGATCCAAGAACAACTTAATTGAAACAACACAAAGTCATTAAGAACGGTTCTTATGCGCATTCTAGTTAACATAAATGACAGAGAGTTTAAAATAATGAAAATTTTGGTATGACCAGTAGATGAACCCATTCTCATATTAAGTAAATCCAGGATTTTCTTATGTATACAGTACATTCTGGTTGGTCACACATAGTGGTTAGTTTTGTACCACAGAAATGCACTGTTCACAACAGCCATGCTGCTTGTAGTGTAACACACACACAGAAAAGAATGCTGTTACAACACAGGCACAGGACATAATCCAGGTGAAGGATTGGAGGCAATGAAAATTCTGTTCAGAAATACCATGTCAAAGCGGGTTTTCATTTCAGTATATGCATCCAAAAATATTATTTGGGGTTATAAGAATAAAAATAATGAAACTACAGTGATTCACCTAAGTAAAAACATGAAGCTTTTATTGCCTTTGCAACTAAAGCAAATACTTAGCATTTAGCCAGCATTAAAGAGTTAAGACAGAAAAATTAAAAGGCTACTGAAATATATTCAAAGACTACAAAAAATTCTGCCAAATTTTTTGTCTTCTAAATATGCAAATATCTTAGTGAAGCTACTGTATGTTTTGATTCTTCTGAACAAAATGTGTGAAAAAGACATTTCCCTACCTACACAAAATAACAGATTTTAATACTAGGCTTTAGGCACAAAGGCTCCAAAATTATCAATATGGACTTGGGGAGATTTCTTAGCAGAAAGCATATTTTTGGGGGTAGGGGGAAAAAGAATTTGGAAATCCTAACGTATTTTTTCTTAAATCATTTCAGGTAGAAGAAATTGCATATCTTTTCACTTTATTTCAGAAAGAAGATGAGACCTGTAGTTTTAAAGGAAGAGAATTCTTTATCCTGAAAAATTTTCCAGTCAAAAATCTGGTCAGCTGTTCCCTCTGAAAAATAACGACATCACTTCACTCACAAAAGTGTGTCAATACTCATTCCAGTTCTTATTCTTTTTAAACAGCTCTGTTGGTACCTTCTGAAAACACACTTACAATTAAGTTCTTCCTCGTTAATGTCTACAGAAGAAGATATTTGATTGTTATATTTACAGATGCTCATGGATCAAAAATAATTGTATAGTCTATAACATTTTACTCAAGAAGGAGTAGAAACAGGATCCCACAGTGTATCCAAGAAACTGTACCTAACAGGATATGGACAACAACTATGAATTATCCCTGAATATCTCGGAATAAAATTCCAGAATTGAAATCTCATTTCACTGAGGTGACATATTCAACTGACAAAGCAAATAAAACCAAGGGCTAAAACAATTAACTAATTTCTTTTCTGCAAATTATCCCCTCAGTCCAGGCATTTTTCTTATATCTCTAAGTACCATGGTAACAGGTAGACTGTTTTGCAAGTAAGAGAAATTAATTGCTGCTCCCAAATATTGAGTTTTTGTTCTTGAGACAGCAGCAAGTCTTTCCAATATGCCACGAGCTGGTGTGTTCCATACACCGCAATGATGAATCCACCTGTCACATTTCCACTGGCTGATTTCCCACACAACAGGTATACTGCTAGGGCTTACTGTCATTTCCCTGAGAATGTCTCCCTAACTAGTAAAATCAATTTGACAATTATTCCCTGATATGCTGGGCCAAACCATATTCTTGAGGCAAACTAACATAATCTGCGCTAAAATTCTAACACAAGTTATTCTATGCCTTGTATATGTTTCAAACATACTGTTTAGACTTCAAATTATTGAAGTAACATTATTGTGATTACCTGATCTGGCCCATAAACTTTTCTACCAGGCATATCATATGTACTTGATTTTAGTAGTTCTCCATTAAATTTAATGGTTACCCTACCTTTGGAGGCTTCCACCATAAAGGAAATCACAGCCAAAGATGGTCCCACCAGCATCTGCCTGACACATGTGACTGTTCACCAGCTGAAGCAACTGTGCACATTCCACAGGAACAGGATCCTCCACCAAATCTGCCAGGCCATCTCACATGGAGTATGACTCTCCATCTAGACACTTCCTGGAGCAGTAAATATGCAAGTTTAAGAAGGCTACAGAAAAGTAAACAGCATTTTGGACTACTTTTTACTTTTATTTGCTCCCCAATTATTACTGTTCTCTTTCCGTCTATGGAAAGCTGTGCTGCAAATGATCAGCTGGTTCTTGTTCAGACCAAAACACACTAAGGACTGACCAAATTAAATGCCTCCTACATCTCCTTTTCAGTGACCACATAAGATCTTTTTGAGGAAAATAACTGGTAAAGCATGAACATCTTAAATTTCTTAGCTCCTCACTGGCAGAGGACAGTAATGCTTTATCGGTTTAAACATTAGAGTGAGTGTTAAAAATGTCAGTTGGAACTTTAAATTCTGCTAAAGAACAAAATGAAATATCTTAATATATTTTTCTAAGTAGTATTAACATACTTTTATTACTTTATCCTAATAAAATACAATCCTCTGAAATACTGTTTTCTGAAGACTTTCCTATTCACATATTCAAAATGGATTAATGGTTCAAATCACATTATATTTTTATGAAAAAATATTTTTATGATAAAATATTCTGGTTTTTTATGAAAAAACAGAACTGTGCTTCTAACTGAAGGAGATATAACTGCAAGTTGTTTTGACAAGACTCACTAGTATGACTGAAAACAAACTACTGCTAAATTGGAATGGTTCTCAGTAAGTCTTTCCATACTCTACATTTCCTTTAGTTCTTTGAAGCAATACAGTTTCTTATTCTTCACCCTTTTTATCTAGTATGTTTATATATCTAATAAAATCAGAGCTTAATAATAGCAAGAAAATAGTTATTCCTCATTGTAAAACTGAGAGTACAATTCTGTCAATTATACATTGCTCACACCATGGGAAGTGTTCTTTGTTCTATTTACGTACCATGACATTCAAAGCAACTGGATTTTACTATTGTTATCTAGATGAACAACAAAACTAATTCTCATTAATGTGTACATTGGGTCATGAAAATATGCTGGTTTTAAAATGTTATACGTTCCTTAATAGAAATGATAATCCACTGCTGCATGTGAGATCACAGCTGGTTACTGGGAGGATGCTGACAGTGCTGCAAATAGAGGATTATTATTTCCAGGTGAGGGGAAAAAAACTGCAAGAATAGATAAGCTGTAATAAGGGCTAAAAATCCTGTTATTTGTGAAAAGGCTGTAGAAAAAACCAAAGGAGAAGCAAATAGGCTGCAGGTGATACATGCTGACAGGACTGTTTAATCACACCGTTTTCTACAAGGCTCATTCAAACAAAAGAGTATGTTATGTTAAAATATCTCGAGCTTTGGAGTTAGAGACACAGGGGAAAACATTCATTGTCAGGAAAAAAACTCTTTCCTTTCACTTCATCCTGCCGGGTTCCAAGATTTCATGCCAAGAAATCACATTTCAAGTTCAAAGACAAAGTAATTAGATTTAAGGCTGGTTTTAATGTTGAGAACAAAATGTAACCATACCTATAATTCAGACTAAGGTAGGATTTCTGCAAAAGATACACCTGTAGTTTTTCTGTTAAACTGTCCATCTAGTTTATTTCTCTGTATTCACCATTTCATATAACTAAGTGTATGTAATCATAAAGGATATCTTAAAATTACTTATTTTTATCTTGCTCAGTTATAGTCAGTGTTCAGAAAACCTCAACAAAACTTCTCTTACTCACTTTGGGTACAACCAAGATACAGATCACCTACACTGATTCTTGATTGTATGACCCAATCTGATGATCCACCAATCTAGGGACATTGTAAAAGTGGTATTTTAAATTGACAGTCGCTTCTGAGCACATGATTATTACACAGAAGAACCTGAACTTCCCCGAGGGCAATACAACAGATCATAAAATAAGGCATCTGTATACCTATAATGTATCATTTTCCCTAGGAACATAGAGTGATTGATCAATTGATTAATTGTAGTTATTAAACCAGAATATCCACCCTCTGCCTTGTCACATCTCATTTACAATCTGTTTGTTGTCATAGGCAAAGTCATTTCATGTAAATCTTTCTTTGAGACATATTTTTGTTATGGATGGGACAATAAAAGCTGAAAAATAAATCACAGCAGCAGAATCCTAAGCTAAACAAATGGAAAATATTTTAGATGTTATCAGTTCAGTTCATAGTATCAGGCCACAAATTAAACAGACAATCATTACCATTGAAATCAGTGGCAGCAGAAAGAAATCACCATTTTCTGGGAATGTGATAACACGAAGAACAAACTATACTTCACATGGTCTGTGGCCACCTGTTGCAGTTATGCCCAGCATTGCCACGAAAGAGATGTTATCTCCCCATCAGTGTGACCAACAGAGGCCTTAATGCATTTCTTTCCTTAACCAGAAGTTCTTAGGCTCAAAAGATCGGTACCAAAAACTGTATTGAGAAGCAAGTGAAGATCAGATCCATCTCTGCTCTCATTTCACTTCTCCTGTTCCCATTTTCCCAGTTTCTTCTTTCTCCTTGGTTTCTAACATCCATCAAAATTCACTGCCTATTATCCCCCTTTTCATACAATCCTTATTTAAATGTTTCCTCCATGAAGCTCAAAAACAGAAATCCTTTTCAGCAAACATTGCTACCATTCAAAACATATATATTAGTGAGAATTACTGATACAAAGGTTTCCTTTGGGTCTATTGACTGGTTTTTGTTTGTTTGGGGTTTGTTTTGTTTTTTTTGTATTTGTGTGCTTTTCTGTTCACAGGTGATCTTAACAGTCAAATTCACTTTGATTCAATAAAACAGGTAGAAATATTTCCTTGAATTTTTAAGATTATTCAAGGTTTTATTGCTTTTGCTGTTGAACACAGCAAATTCAGAAAAAGGTGAGTCCAAAACTCATTGAACACTAAGGAGAAATCTGTCTTGTTGTCAAATCACATCCACATCAAGCTCTGTTCAACCTGTCTAAAGTCACTTGAATCTCTACCATGTGCTTGACAAATATTAAGCTGTCACTTGTGAGATTTCATGGAGTTGATATCTTTATTCCACAATTTTTATGCCTATTATTTACTTTGAAATTTTGGCAACAAATTCCAATGCCATATCCACATTTTTTAACTATCCTAGCAGATAAAAATAATAAAATTCGTTTACACTGAATCCATAAGTTTACAGAGTCCTTCGTAACGATGAGAGGCTATGAGTTCCTTTTTAGTGTCTGTCCATTAAAAATCACTTTTCACACAATTAAGCATGTAAGAGTCAATGTGTGAATTCATATCACCAGCCTGAAAAGGCACAGTTAGAAGGATGACCCTCTTCTGCTGGCCATTAGTGACGAATGAGCGTAACATCAGAAAAGTGAAATTACTTGAAAGACTAGTAAGGATCAAACAGGACAGATATTTTAACAAAGCACACATAACTAAACCTAAAATCTAAATTCATCATTACTTCATGTCATGTTTTCTGACATGGCAAACCCCACTAATACCACTCCTCCTTTCATCTAAGTATGGTGATCACTGAAGACCAACACTACCACCAAAACTTGGGAAACTAAAAGGGCAGCTAAAGAATGCCAGCAGGTTCACTGAAGGAGCTGCATTCTTATCCAGCTGCCAAGCATTACGGGATGAAGCTGCAGCATTTTTGCCTTGTCTGACTATTAATGAGACAGTATCACATAAAAAAAAATCTCAAAAGACCAGGTCCCAAAATATTTAAGTCTTCAAAAATCATACAAATATCTGACCTATTTTCTGAGTCTTCCTAGGTAGACAGAGACCACTGTTGCAACAAACAGAATGCTGGTTTTATGTTCTTCCAGCATAATTACATCTGATGACAAGAAATAGTCTTATACAGGCCACATTACAATGCTCTTATCATATGACAATTAAAAAAAATTAAAGCACTGCATACAATCACATCTACCCAAATCATATCATATTGCTGCAGGATAGAACCAGCCTACCTCAGCTTCACCAGCAGAGTGTAGTAGCCTGCAAGAAGAAAGAAAATACTTTATCTTTGAGATTTCCTTTTCCATTCAGTCTCAGAATATAAAAGCAAACAAAAACAAGATCAAATACTCCAGACTATTTTACACAAGCTCCAAGCAATACTATGAGCGAAGAGTCTCTAGAGAGATTAGGATGCTTATACTAATTGTGTTTAACACTTTAACATTTTATAAATAAGCCATGGGGCAACTGAATCAGCTTGTGAAATTACGGTGGTTATGATATATTCCCAAGAGAATAAACATGTAAGTTTGGCAAGTTCTTTACTTGCATTGCCTCAGGCACCAATACCCTTTGCATGGCAAAGTTGGGATTTCTCAATATCATGGAAAGCTTGTGATGCCCTTCAAGAAACAAAAATCATGCTGTTCTTTCAATGTAACTTTGTTTAATGCAGAAAATGACAGGGGGGTTTATTTCTCCTTTTTTGAATTTGTACAAAGTAAAATTGGTCTCTCACAATGATTAAACTGGTGTGAAGATCCAGGTTAGCAGGGAAGGGGTTGCTGAGTGCAAATCTGTATTCACCTACAGGCTTGATTCACCTTTGTAGACTCAAATCCATGAGGTGATACAGAGCTCTGCCAAGGAATAGAATACTAACCAAGACAAAACATTGGAACATAATTATGCAAACAATATGGCAAACCCTTTCTTTCGCACCAGAAGAAAAGTAATAATACAAAACCAAGTAAGAGAAGTAAATAAGCACAAAGTTTACTATTACCCACATTTTATAGCCTGTAAGTGGTGACGAGAATGAGTTAGAGAGTTGGAGGACTCGGAAGAGGCCAAGTTCTCTCTTCGTCATCCAGCTGGAGACTGGATGTGACCGGTAGTGAATGGGATCTTTTCCCTGCAAAGGTCATAGAGGTTTTATTTTTATTATATTCTATCTTGTGAGGAAACAAAATAGTTAGGCAGAATAGTTACACAGCTTCTTCACTGACCAGATGAACACCTTTGAGCAAGTAATATCATCTGTGCATTTGTCATTAAATAAAACACCTTATTGCAATTCCTTGAAGCAGAAGCTATCCTCCTCCTCCATGTGTCTGTACAGCTCCCAGTATGGCAGTCTTAGATGGGATTGACAGACCACACTAATTTGGCTCATCGGTATCAATAAAGACAGAATATCTGGAAACTGGCTATGATACCAAGAGTCTCAAATCACTCAGGCAATAAGAGCTCACAATTTTAGCACCTCTTTTTTACTTTTTTTCCTACATAGCTAAAGATGTTACATTCAAAAAACGTTAAAAGATTCTTCCAGCCAGAGAAGTTTGGGAGATTTTTTTTGATTCCAAAATGCACACAATACTGCTGGCTGCAAAAGGATATGGGGTTATTCATGTCAGCAGAAATTTGGCCCTCAGAAATCCAAGTCATTAGAAGGAGTTATATTATTCTTATTAAAAGAAAAACAGGAAAAGTACTTCAGATCCCTATGCATTACCTTTCTCCAGCGTAAGTATTTTCATCCCCAGTATCAAGAAACATCCCCAATATAAAGAACTTCTGATCCAGTGCCTGGGTTATTTTCCCAGCAGGCCACTGCAAGAAAGTTTCTGTATGGTTGATTCTTCAATTCTCAGCCAAAGCAGGGAGAGTCACAAGAAGCTGAGAAATGTGTCTTATGGAATGTCACTGATTTCTGCAGGCTGGCTGTCAACTCAAGACACAGGACAGAAGGGTGAGTGAAGCTCTGAGTAAACAGAAGTTTTGTTTGTACTCCAAGGGGCCAGGAATTCACTCACTGTTTGATTCTCCTTTCAAGAAAGAATCCTGTAAAAGAGAAGGATTCCATCAGAAAGAGTGAAAATTTAAAAACCATTAAAGCAACAAGGCTCATGAATACCTCACTGTATTCATGAACATGTCAAATAATTCTTACACAAAGCTCAATTACTTAGTTTTACAAATCAAGAAGGGGAATATGCCTTTTCCATGTTTTTTTACCTTTTCTAGGACAATGGATTTGGTATTAAGTACACAGCAGAGCAGATGACCTATAAGGGTAATAGCTCCCCTATGATTCATCTTCTCAGAAGACATTTTAGGTGGAAGAGAGCAAAAACAGACTTACAGATGAGGAACTGTATCTTTCAGAGTCATCGGTCCAAGCTGATCTGGAGTCAATTATTTTGTTATGTTGAGGCTCTGGCCAGAATTCAGATCCTCAGCAAAACATGCCTATCTAATATCCCACCTCCTACTGATTGCCGGAAAAGGATGCAGTAGTAGAAATAACATGACCTAATAAAATCATGAATGGAATAAGGGAGAAGTTAAATATCTAGAACAGAAAAATCTGTGAAAATTAAGACAGTGGATGGGGAATGTTTAAACACTCTTTGACCCGAATGCACAGAAAAGTTATCAGTGAAATAAGCCAGAGCTTAGTCCCAAATAAATGACAAATCTGTAACAAACTGTAATTTCCATAAAATATAAACTAACTAAAAAAAAAAATCAGAAGAGTTGTATGTTCAATACAAAGCTGAAGAACCACACAGACAGTACTGTAGGTCCATAACTCATTACTGGCTAGACCAGTATCTTACTACAGAACATAGAGCAACTTAGTCCTAAAGAAGAGACAAGCAGCCAAACTCAAACCTGAGCTACAGATGGTACTCTTAATTGCCTTCAAGATGCAAGCAAACATCCACGCATGCTGGCATAGTGTGGAAACAGCACTCTTTCTGGACGCACTTCAGGGTCACGAATGAACTTCAAAGTCACAGTGTCACTGCTTGGAAGGAGCTCCTCAAACACTGAGCCATCCACCTGTAAATGCCTCACACCATTCTGGTCAAAACAGGATGCTGAGATATACAAGCCAATGGTGGCAGACCTCAAGGTCAGTAAAAAATACCCAAAGAGAGTAACTCTCGGAGCAACCACCTTCTGAGCTTCAGCCACTGTTAACTGCTGAAGAAAGCTGAGAAGTTGCTTTTAGTCTGAAAGACAGCTTTGCCACATATTGCTGGACAGGTATGCCAATGGCTCTCTGGGACTACACCAATTTAATAAATAACATGTCTTACTCCATTTGGATTTTGCACACAAGTCCCACATGGCATTCCAACTTGGAGAATCTGAAACTGGTCGACTTATTCTGTCAGATATTCAGAATGCAGCAACACTGCCTTTTAATTACTGAGGGCAATACTGTTTGATGCAGCTCTTTCATTCAAACTGAATGACTTTCAACTTTATTTCAAGGCTGACAATGTAATATTTTCCTTTTGGAAAGACTTCCTGCTCTTCTCTGGTCTGTGTCTTCTATCTACAGTTTGAAATAACCTTCCTTGAGCCTCTCAGATCAGTAGACAATGCTGCAGGTGAAAAGAGTTGCAGTAATTAGTTTGTTCTGTTTCTTCTGTTTGCAACCAAAAAAAATACATTTTTGAAATCTTAACTCTTTAAAGATGGAATAAGGACTATTACAATAAGTACTGTTCATATGGATATGGATGTAAGGCTGGAGAAAACACTATAAGAATAAAGGTGTTTGGTTGGATTAGCAGAGAGCAGAGTAGTAAATCATGCTCCCACACCTGTCTCGAAGTCTCCCTCCCTACTTACCCTCTTACTACTGCTCGTTAAAGGCAACAACAGTAAATAACATTCCATAACAGGCTTTCCTACTTGCCTGAACTGGAGAAAACACGCTGATTCTTATAAGAAAAACACAACACAAGAGATATCACTAACCCACAAGTTTCTGCAGAAGATCAAGGAAGAGAAGAAATGATACCTAATAAATGTTGGATGGACCAATACCCTTATTTATTAGGGTGATAGGTACCTATGGAAAGTTCTAGATACCTTCATCAGAATCATTCTCTTAAGAGGCACATACACAACGGACCTTCAGATGGTTTCCTCAGTGCTTTAAGAAGCACTTTTCCTACATTACTATTTAAGTGCGTCCAGACATGCTGATATCAAATACATCGTGAACATGTTTCAAATAAATGACCCAGCCAGACCATACAGAGCTCAATACAGTCCTTTAAGAAGCACTTGGTAAAGTACTGCTTTCCCATAGCATTTGATTTTTATAGACATGCTCCGTGGTTTCTAAAATATTAATAAATGTCACAATTGGTATTAAAATGGAACATTACTTGCTTTCTATAGCCGTCCTTGTCAGCAGCAGTGGATCTTAACATTATAACAAACCTCTTTCATTGCAGAGGTAAATGTCTTTCTAATTACATATGCTAGTATTTTTCCCTATTAAAATGCATACTTTAGGATGATTTCTACCTGTAGGGGTGCCTGAAAATAACATGCTTGGGGTCTTTGTTGTTTTGGGGTTTTTTTATTTTTTTGCTTTTGGAGGAATAAGATGCTCTTTACTAACAGTTCATGAGAGCGGCAATTACTACCTATAGGGCTTTTTGTTCTCACTAACCCAAAATATCTGTCTTCTGATATAGCACAGATAAACTACTGCTGGGAATCTATTTAAGTCTGATTTTAAAAAGGAACTGGAAAAGGAAGAACAGGGTAAACATGGCAGATTGTGCATTTATGGTACTTATAGGATGATCTCATCCCCATTGCAATATAGCCATTATATGGGCATGCTTGAAGTGGGGCAACAAGGTCTGCTTCAGAACTGTATTATCTAAAGTACCACAGGACGTTTTTCTCTGGCCACAATTCATGATGAAAACAGCTGAAATTATTTTTCTCTACGCATCTAATCAGATAATGTGTCATTTATCTGCATTTACTTAATATTCCAAGGAGCTGGTAACTGTATTTTAATATATGATGATGTTTTAATCTACATTAAATATTTTAATAAACCTAGAGTCTTACACAGATCTGTGGGACAGGCATATCAGCATTTAATCACAGAGTAACCCAACAAGTCATTCTGTCTTAAAACACACAGAGAGAAATAGGGAATGAGATTTAAGAAAGTATGTGCTATATATGAACAGTATCATTAAAATACAAAGCTGGACTGTACACAGCCTCCAAATGCATCAGATATGGAAAAAGGCTTAACAAAAGATAAGCATGAAAATAAATGAAACAAATTATTCTAAAGTGCTGCCACATTAACAGTGTATTGACTTTTTTCCATGTGTTTATATTTTTAAACTATATTTTAATAACAGTTAAGAGTATGGATATTTCCAGTACTTGAAACGAATTAACTTTTATGACTACATATTAAAAATGTGAGACCAAATATAAGACTTTTACATATTAAGGCACCCAGTGAGCAATATTTCATCATATGGCCCAATGGTTCTGGTCATTTTAGGTTCTATAATGTTAATACAAGAATGAAGTTGAAACATAGGAATAAGGAATAGATATTCACAGCACCTCAACCAAGTCTCCAAAACTGTAAGAAAGCCATTTCAGCACAGAGCATACCCTGTAATATTCCAGCTTTGACATATCTTAACTCCTCTGAAAATGGTCAAGTCGTGAAAGCATTTTACAGTAAGTCTTAGAAAAAGAGAGAGAGAGACAAACAACTAAGTGAAGCTGTTCAGCACATGGAGTGCATTCTGGGCCAGTAACAGTCTGGTTTCTTCTTCAATTGACCTCTCCAGTTTTCTTCTGGTTTACTTGAGCCACACAACTCAGCCAGAATCAGTTTTAGAGACAGGAAAACCAACCCCAAAAAGAGAGAATAGAAGTAGTCACTGAGGAAGCATACCCAGAAAGAGATTCCCCTGTAATAAATAAATAAGCAAATAAATAAATAAATAAATTTGCTCCTTCTTAGTAAAAATCGACTTCAAAAAACTTAGTGTAATACTATGATTTTTCATGAGAGAACAAAAAAAGTAACTACAAACAGAATGCATCAGCTTTGGGAGCTGATGGTTAGTTTACTGGAATGTTCACTTGAAAGTGTGTTTAAGTTGATGTAAGTCAGACATCATTTACACAGAATCACAGAATATGCTGAGCTGGAAGTCACCAAGGATCATCCAAATCCAGTTCCTGGGCCTGCACAGGACCATCCCCAAGAGTCACACCATGCACACCATGTGCCTGAGAATATCATCCACACACACTTTTTGAGCTCTGGTAGGCCTGTTGCTCTGACCACTGCCCTGGGGAGCCCATTCTAGTGCCTGATCACCCTGTGGGTGATGGTGTCCAGCACTGTAGGACAGTATACAGATTTGTACATAGAAAAACCCCAAAACAAAACCAACAACACAACCAAGCAAAAAAAACAAAAAAACCAAAAAAACCCAAAAAGAACTCCAAAGCCAATAACAAAACGCCAAATCAAACAAGAAAAAAATAACAAACCCAAACCTTTCTGCATTATAATAGCATGCCAGTAAATGGCCTGAAGGGGAAAGCTAAAATGGATTGAGAAACCAGTATCTTTTCATATCACAAGTAGCTGTACAACTCTCCCTGTTATACTGCTTCTATAGATAAAATAACTTCCACTACAGCCAAATTGATACACTGCAGGAAGACTGAAATATTTGTAAATATTTGATGAAATGGAAATTTCAAGGTAAAGTGAAGAGGTGAGGAGATAATAATTAAAATGTAGTCAGTTGGAGGTCAGAAGGAGGCAATGGAGCCGAAAGATGATGCTACATTGACATTCTATTGCATATAGTCCATATCATTGTAACACTTTCACCTGATGGACCAAGGCATTCTCTCACTTTAGTAGTTTGGCTATATTGTTTATTCTCTTGAGGTTTGAAAAAGAAAACTTCAACCTCTTCAAATTATTTCAGGACAATTAAGACCCTGAAAACCAGAAACAAGATTAGAATGTGAAGCATTCAGTGCAATCAGTGTTGATTTTATGACACCAGTAAGCTTTCAGAACTGGGGAATCCCAGCTTGCCTAACCCCCTTTCTTCTCACACATACTACAGCAAAATTATCAAAATAAACTCTCATATAATCTATCATGCTTTCCCTGCTGACAGAGCAGATGATATTTTGAAACAGGGACAACTGTGTGCAATGGAAACCTTTCTGTATCACATAGAAGCACAGAGAGGGGGCAAGAGAGACAAGGGAATACCTTCATCTCTATTTGTATTCTAAACTAAGTTTTGCAGACTAAGAATAAACCAAGGGAAAAGGACAATAAATTGCCAGATGAATTTACTGCTCATTAGCTAGAGTTTTTACAGGCTCTTACACTTTATTCCCTAAAGAATACAAGCTTACGTACACAGCCCAAAATATCTGCAGTTTCAGTCTCACAAAAGATGGTGAAGTCACGTAATCATCTTTGGAAACAACAAATGCCCTTGCCATATAGTGCTATACTGAAAAAGAACAAAAAAACCATAAAAATAAATTCTGTGACTATTATCTGGTAAGTGACATCTCCCATCATTAAATCCAAACCTAGTTCGCCACAATGGCCCATGCCAAGCACAAAAGCACACAGGGCAGCACAGTGAGCAGAGCTGTCTGCAGTCGACAGGAGAAACCTGCAAAAGGGAAAGCCTGAAATCACGTGGCTGCTCAACCCCAGTTCACTGATGGCTGAGGCTTCATTTGCAGTACACTGTCTGAAGTTCCCCCCTCAAAATAGCCTGTGTCCCAAAAACTATGCACAACTTGTGCCTTTCTTTAAAAGCAAAACAACTAAACCCAAATAAACAAAAAGAAAGCCAGATGAGAAAAAAAGTTTATTGAACACACTTTCAGTTGAGTAGTTAAAATGATGATACAGATGAGTATAGAATATTAAAATGCACTTTCTCTGCTAAAGGATTTACTACTGCATCTCTTACCAGGTAGTGAAAATGAAGGCTGCCCAGTTATAGGCTGCCACTGATTGAAGGCAGTTGTACTGCAGTCCTCTCACTGCATTACAGAGAAATTTAAAACATATATAATACAGGAAGCCAAAGTGGTCATGGTATGAACATCTCAGCCTCTACTATAATTTAATTTTCATAAAGCAACCATTGTAAAGAGCGGTAGTGCCACAGCTCTTTGTCTTTGGTTGGAGGCAATAGGGACAACTCCTGCGCTCTGGGACTCTCACTCCTGGCTGCTGTCACAGTCGCTCCTGTCTGTAATAGGGAGGTAGGGCCCAACATGCTCTGCAACCTTTCCTTCAAAGTGAGAGTGGAAGGAACATGGTTTTAAATGTCACAACAGCTTAAACAATATTAAGGAGTCAGTGTAGTGTCAGGGATTGGCAAAGGCTATCTTCAAAGGAGGTTTCTCTCTTCACTTACTTCATTTCACAGTTGACTTGACTTTCCTGATTATTTATAATATAATTGAAGGGAATGAATAACAAAGAAATCCTTTCCCAAGCTCCTTCTTGGATAACCATGTTACTCGTCTCTAGGAATTCAACTCTGATCTCTTTCAATTTGCATTGTACATGGTAAAAGTGAACAACCAAAAGTCCAAATAGTCAGGTCTTCTCACACCATTTTTTCCAAAGGTAGTGAAAAGTCTTTCATATAATTTCAGCAATGTGGAGATAAACTGTTAATGCTTGAGCAATAATGTTCTGTATTTATAGGCAGTTTTTGAACAATGAGATCCCAGATATGCTATTATCTTTAGTTTCCAATAACTTAGCTCCATTATTCATCTACTGCAAGTGGATCATTTTCATGAATTCATTTGCATAAAAAATCTGAACCTTTTCTAATTAAAGCCTTCATATCACTTTTGATTGGTTCTAATATTTCCAAATACACACAAAAAAGAATTTGCCTAGTGTTCCGGATTACAAAAACAATATTTTCAGTCGACAAACCTCAAATGAGGGTAATTTTAAATGAACTGAACCAGGCATTTTGAAAATCTCTTAAAGGATTTGCAGATTTAAAAATACTTCACAGTCAAATCTAATGGGCCCTGTTTGCCAACAGTGACACAATCCATGCTGTTGAGACTGTGTTTGCAAGTGCCTGAAGGCTATTCCTTATGCTATCATTGCTACCCTTTGACAGGGCCTTCTCCATCAGAGAACTCCAGTAACTCTGGTGCAACCATTCTAAATGAACAAAAGTAGTTAATTCTGTATTGTAAATATGGAGGAAACAGTATAAGCAAGAATAAGAATATTCAGTAACAAAACACTTAGTATTCAGCTGCTTGTTCCTGTATGTCACAGTATGGACCTTGCATAAACTCGTACATAAAGACAAAAAATGAGCTCACAGGACATAGAAGATTTGAGCTGCAGAGTGCTAAAGCAAGAGCAAATGCAGACCTTTGTTCTGCTGTGTTTCATCAAGGAAAGAACAATGTACCAATTTCCCAGCATTCACTGGAAGAGCAAACACCTCCATATGCTATCCTATCCCACAAGGAAACTGCATCAGATGGCCCACAGAGCTCCAAGCTGCTTCTGCTCCCCTGACTTGTCTTTTCCCCAGTCTTGAATTCTTACAGTAGGTTCAAAAGAAAAAGCCTTTAAAAGCTGATGCCTCAGTTAGCCCTGCGTGCAATAACAAAACCATTTTCAACAAGCCAAGACTGAAAAGGAAGCATCACCATTCTCTGACAGCTACCCCAACAAAACCTGGTAACACTAAACTCAGACCTCTGGCCAAAAGGGGTTTTTTACAGCACTGAGGTCACTGTGGCAGAAGTGACTGATATTTCCATTACAATGTATTTGTGCTAAGCTACAGGACAGCAAAGACACTGCTTAGCACATACACCGAAAAGCCAGGACAGCTCAACAAACAAGCTGTTGGGGCATTGTCACAAGTCAAGAAACAAGAAAGGGCAAAGCTTGGGCTCTCACAAGGAAACAAAACAAGGAGGGCAGGGAATGGAGCTCAGGCCTCTGAATTCCTGGTTCATTCATGTTCCAGCTCCTGGTTGTGAAAATGTGCCCTGAGAATCAGGAGAAAGGAAGGACTGCAGATAGCATTTCTGACAGCTGGGCTCTTGGCAGTCAGACTCACAGGCAAGAGGGTAGAAATAAGAGCCATGTGGGTGAACTCTGCTGGGCTGTGGCAAGTAGTGAGACCAAAAAATTGATGGATATAACATTAAAACTTTTCAAAAAATTCCAATACATACAGTTGTTTTCATCAAACATACCTTGCAGCTATTGCATCTTAAATATTGTGGTACCAACGACCCCAAAGTGAGAATGATTACCAGCCCACTGCAACTAACTTCATCCATTTTGCCTGTCTAAACAAAGTGTAATGCAAAAAAGGTAATCAAACAAACAACCTTAACTGTGAAAACAAAATTGGATTTTTAAAATACTGTCATTTTTATTAATCTGAGGTGATATTACTGAGCTGAAGATTGCCCTTTCATTTACAACAAATGTGTTTTTTCAAGTTAACATTCACTATTTAACCGAACAAAGAAATATGAAAAAAAAATCTGCTGTATTTCAGACAAAAGCTATTTTTTACCATGAAGTCATAAAACCCTGTGAAAGGAGTTTACAATGGGAGCATTGACATCCTCTTAACTGCAGCAGCACCAGCTAAAGCAAATGTAATGGGGAAAAAATTTCAAAGATAAGAATCAAAGTGTTTTATCAAGGTTGTTCATCCTATTACAATCTCCACTTATACAAACCTTTTAATGCAGAAAGTCACCTGCTGGACAGAAAGTTGTCAGTATGAATCTGTATATAAAAGGAGTTTTCAGTCACTGTCTGTGCCTGAAATGCCAATGGGTTTTCTTCTGCAGAATTTAATTTTAAAGAATTTAAGCTTAAATGATGGTTCTAAAGTACTTTGAGCTTGTCATTTTTTTTCCCCTGATTTTTTTATATGTAAAATTGTATTCTTTGTAACAATACAAGCCATATTCTGGTCTCAAAAATACAGTCAAAGCAAAACCACTGAAATGTAATATCTTAGCATAGGTTTACAGTGCTGAGACTCAAATCAGAATCTGATTCTTGAGTCCTTGAATGGTGCTGTTGGTCAAACCCTGGAAATACTGAGAATAAGCTAAATATAACCACGAGTACTTATTTCTGAGCAGACACACATTTTCTAATGTGCAAACATTTTAAAGAATAAAACAGAAAGATATTTTAATGCACTGCCAAACTGATAAAATAATTGTGAATTCAAAAATATCTGAACAAATTGAAATTTAACTACTATTTCCTTTCAATTCTGTTTGAAAGAATGCTGATATGCAGCATAGTCTCAGCAGAGTTAATACTGTCAGTAAGATCCCACTGGATTTGTTCTTATAGAGACATGATAATTAAAAACCAGATTAAACCACTGCAGGTTTCATTTCACTGAGCTACAGAACAGCTAGTGAAATATTTCTGAGAATTACTGCACATTCCTTATTCATAATAATAATGGCCAATCTTCGGGAATGAAGATTTGGGAAGGGCTCTCCCCACGTGGGTGTGCCCTTCCAGCCTGTGCAGTGGATTTTTTAGGTGAGGCACAGCGTGTGCAGAACTGGCCCCACCGTCTAAGTCCTGAGGTTCATTTGCCATGGCCAAGCGAGCTTGGACAGTGACAGTGAAGTCCTCGGGACTGTCAACTGGGGCTGACCCTGCTGAGCATCCGAGATCTGACGGCATGGGACGGCAGGGAGGCATTGAACTGCTGGGGACAGTCCCTACCGAGACTTGAACTCGTGACCTTCGGATACAGAGACCAGAGTGCTCTCCATTACGCCACGGGACCGCCCCCCTTATTCATACAATAGAAGTAAAGGATTCCAGCAGACACCAGTAACAAACAGCACACAAAAAGCATCACTGGTTTATCTGTTTGGCTGGACGCTCTTGTGTGTAAGCATAAGGCAATGGTACCTGGAAAAATATACATACACAATAAAATTGTCTCTTGCCAGTTGTCCTGACAGTCATTGCGCTATTGAGTTGGCCATGTCTTCTATCACTATGAGACAAGTTTTCCAAATACTTCAGCTGCAAGATTTAAGAAATATGTGGGACTCAAAAAGCCCGAGGAAGAGCAAAATACATTTTAAAAGAAATAACGACTTTCTAGACTTTGCTATGTGCTAAAGGAAATGGATGAGCCAAACATTTGTGCTTATACAAATCCTCTAAGTAAAATCTATTCAGGAGAGAAGACTTTTTAAAGCTTCTCTAGGAAAATATGAAACATTACACTGAAAGTTCATCACTGCTGTAATTTGATAATGAAAAGGGTGTTCTCTTACTTGTATGCATAAATAGTTAGTAAAGTCAGAAGCCTAAAAGCACTGGTTTTTTCATTTATGTCAACACACCTAAGCCAATGCTTAAAGAGTAAAAATATTTTTTACTTGGATCAAGAGACAATTTTTAGCCAAGGTTATTAATCTCAAATTCCCAGACACTAAGCTGAGCATTTTTCTGTTAAACAAATTACTAAAAAGTGCAGTTTCAGGATTCTAGGTGAAAAAAATGGTTGGATCAACATTTTTTCATTTTTCCCATGAGGAAAATTAAAATTATACATATATTTCAAGCAGAATTATGCCAGCTTGAAATAGTGCAGTTGCAGTATTGCAAAGTACACTTTTTGAGTCAATGCAACATTTTGCTTAAGCTACTAATAGAGCTAGAGTGTCCCACAGAAACTCTCTGCAGTATCTACCAGCAGCTTGCTCTCACTCTCAGCTGACGTCCCCTGGCATTGAGACCATTTGTACGGTGCCAAAGAGTGCTGTCACTTGTAAGAGGCCAGTGCACACTTTAGTTATTGAGGGCTTCTTTTCGTGCTCTGGTTCTCATGGTTGCTTTTTAATCTGGTTTCAATCTTTGAGCACAGAGAAATGAGGAGTCTTATGGGACTTGGCAAGAAGAATGTCTGGATGTTACCACACCAACTGGCAGGTGACTGGCAGGAATTCCAGGATATGTGTGTACAGTTACAGGCAGAATGCCCAAAGCATTGCAAATCTAAAGCAAAGGCCAAATTTTCCAAACTCTAACTCTGCATACAATTATGTAGTTTAAAACCACCTAATTCTCCAACAAACTTATATTCCCTGATCAATGTTCTCTGAATCTGTCCTTGACATGGAATACTCTGTGCAACATCTCACCCTTTCCAAGGACATAGTAATACATAATGAACAAGGCTTTAATTAAGATTTCCCCTTAGCAACAAACTAGCCAGGGACCAGCTGCACAAATCTTGGCTTTCCATGATCTTTGCTACGAGGAAGAAATGCCAGCCATGTCAAATTTTGGCCAAAGTAGAAAAGAGAGACTTTAGGGATTTTAAATGCATCCTGCATTTCTGAATACATTTCTTCTTCATTTTGAGCTATTTCAAAATTCTAGTTAGTATTTTGAACTCCTTCTGGTTTTGTTACCTTATTTCCTTTTTAGCCCATTCACCTGCAAGCTTTGTGACTCTCTTTGTTAAGAAAAGAAATCCTGTAAATTGAGAAACCTGACAGACATCCAAAAATTTGAATCAATGAATATAAATCTAGAGAACACCTATTATGGATCACAAAAGCAAAGAACAAAAATAAAAACCTTTTAATAATTACTTGGTCCTGAAATTGATAACCAAAATATGAAACAGGCTAGAGACACTTCTCCAAAAACTTAAGAGCACAAGCATTGCAAACTCATTTAAATTGCTTTTTCACAGGTAAGGAAAAAATACAAGTACAGATAACAATTATAGGTTCACATAACAGAGTACATTTTCAGCTCCTGTTTGAGGACTGATGTGCAACTTGGTAACAGAATGCATCAAGGGGTACGAGACCCCAAACAGGGAAAGAGCAGCTCTGTGTTATCCTCTCTTAGTTCTGATTTCCATCCAGGCAAAATTGTTAGCCCTAAAGTTCAGGATGACAGTTGATGCAGCTGTATTATCAGAAGCAAACCTTCTGACCAAAAGCCCCAGGAACCACGCAGCAGCAAATGCCAGTCCCTAAACTTGCCCCTGCACTTTTGGGACTGCCAGAAATGCTGGCAGTGAGCAGCAAAGCTCAGCCACGCGAACAGAACACACCGTGAGAGCCCCCGGAGCGGCAGAGAGCTCCTCCCCAGCACAGCACAGCACAGCGCGGGTGCCTTGCAGGTGCACTTCACAAGATTAGAGTGCAAACATATGCAAGGGTTTAATATCACACTTCATAAAGAAACTGTTTATCCTGATAAAATTAATCCTGTTTGCAAATGTCTGAAGATTATAAGAACAGCCATACTTTGCTTCAAAAAAGCTCCAGGGTTGAAAAATATTACAAGTAACCAGGAGAGTACAGAACAGCATGTACTTCCAGCAGGATAGTATATCTGAAAGCAGAGGCAGAAATTATATCTGAAGACTGCGTTTTCTTTAAAATTCACAAAAATCATACCTATTCATAACAGCACAAAGTAATCAACTCCCATTTGAGCCTATTCACATTTTATCTCCACCATACCCTCTGACAGGGAATTCCATAATACAATTAATAACTTGTGAAACAAATATTTCCTTTTGTTGGTTTTAAAACTGTTGCATGATTATTTTATTCAGTACACCTTCATCCTCACATTATAAGAACTAATAAAAAAATTTCTTACACCTTTCCTACACCATTTGTCACTTTAACAGACCTTTACCACAAACATAATCCTCTCTTTTCCACAAAGGAAGTATGGAGTGATTTAATTGGTCCTCAACAGGAAACACTTCCTTATCTTTTAGGGACTTTTAATACTCTAGTCAAATATTCAAGACAAAAATGCAACCTAGATTTCAAAAGGATTGCACTCATTAGTCGATTTTATTTTTTCCCCTGGATGTTTTATAGAATTTTATTTTCCTCTCTAACTGATGCTGAGGTGACAGCTTTATTGAACTAATCAAAATAATGCCAATATCTCCCTCCTGAATAGTAACTACTAAATCAAAATGCATATTTAAATAGATTAGTTCCTTCACATTTACCAAAATTGAATTTTGTCTGCCATCCAGCTTCATAAAAAACATGTTTTACTTCTTTAGAATCAGCTTTACATTTGAGCATTCAAAAAAATTGAATCAATCAACCAACAGCCTGTAACTCATAACTAATCAGCCCTTTCCAAGATTATTTACAAGCACGCTGAACAGAACCAATATCTGTGAAGTTAGATTTTAAACTCCTCTCTTCAAAATTCACATTCCTAAATATTGGTAACACCCTTTCGGTGACGGTAAAAAGCTCAGTTTGGGGGGTTTTGACTTGGATGGCAAATGGGAAATGTTCATAACAAGTCACTTGAGAAGAATCCATTTTTATTTTAACTATGTAAAATATGTTACTAATTTTGTGGATATTTACATATCTCTACAAATATTGAAATTTTAATAATTATTAATAATTTTTTTTTACAAAAAACCTCCAATCTATTGAAGACAGTAGCCCAGAAGCAAATAAGTTTCCTCGAAAATGTCATATGACCTAATTAGAACAACTAAACCACTGACATACCACAACAACTCTAACTCAAATTACAGATTTTAAATATCTAAAGCACACAGCGAGGAGATGCCACAGATTCTCTGTCCCTACATTTGGAAAAGAAGATA
Organism: Sakesphorus luctuosus; assembly: GCA_013396695.1. Taxonomy (NCBI): domain Eukaryota; kingdom Metazoa; phylum Chordata; class Aves; order Passeriformes; family Thamnophilidae; genus Sakesphorus; species Sakesphorus luctuosus. Next base: position 1,312,427 of record VWZD01012845.1, on the reverse strand, counting down.
ATTTTTTTTTAAAGTTTACCATAAAATATTTAACTATTCTTGAAATGAAAGGTATACATTGTTTAAAACATTATCTGTGTCCCATAGTACAATCTGACCAACTTCAACCACCAGTTTTTGGCTGCTTTAATGGCATGTGTAACCCACTCAGTGTCAGACAATTGCTTCAAATACAGAACAATATTTGTTATACTAGTTTGGGAGAGAATAATGAAAAAGAGATATTTAAAAGAAGAAACCTACATTTCCAGACATAATTTGCAAAGAGGAATCCTTCTGGTCAAACTGAGTGCACCATAACAGGCTACAATAGCAGGCAATCACCTCACAGATTAAACTTGACATTATAATTTCCCTTTCAGAAAAAAGGTGGGGATAATCATATGCTGCTCCCAAAAATATGAAACTTGCTGATGATTCAGGTTACAATAAGTGGCCATTTCTAAGCCTGTGTCCACTTAGGAAACCTATCCTGACAGCAAGTCCTACTCAGAATGAAT